>LPNX010930088.1:173031-271273 GCA_001517045.1 Pseudotsuga menziesii | reverse complement strand
TGGAAGAGAGAGGAGTGGATTTTAAAGGTAGGGAGAGGAGGAGGGGGGATTAGAGGTATGGAGAAGAGGAGGCAGGGTTAGTAAGAGTTAGGGGGAAGAAGGGAGTTAGGGGGGGGCATAAAATAATAAAAGTATAATTGACAAAACCAGCACTCATTATAGTATTTAAAAACACACGCGCGTTTTGCTTCACCAAAACGCGCCGTGTTTTGCTTCACTAAAATGCGCTCCCGTTTTGCTTCACTAAAACGCGCTCCTGTTTTGCTTCAATAAAACGCGCTCCCATTTTGTTTAAATTCAAAAATTTGTTCCCTCCAAATGATAAGGCCGAGCCTCGACCCATGCTTACATGGAATTCTTATGCCTATGTGCTTGCTTCGTACTTTGCTTTGGATTCAACATGCCTATGCCTTGGAGTATGATAAATCATGGCTAATTCAACATTATATCCAAATTTTCAATATGCTCGTGTTTAGCCGTTCGTCTGATTATGCTCCACACCTCCATTTTTTATGAGATTTTAGAAACAGATATGGTTTTTTTTGCAGATTCCAAATATGTAAATTTTAACAAGAATACATTTTTTTCTATTTTTTTCTTATTTATCTTCTATCATCACTCCTCAACTCAAAACACACAGTGTTAGTGTTTCGTCCATATCTCTTTCGTTTCTCAACCATTTAAAAAAAAAATTGTATGGTGCACTAAAGAACACCGAGCTCTACATGCTATAAAAAACCCATTTCCAAATAATTGCATTAAGACATTCAAACGCTGCACCCACAATTGATGTACCATTTTCAAGGTTTGATCTCTTATATAATAAATAAAAATATTAAAAATATTATTTTTATTATTGGAAAAATAGTCGTGCACTAGTACTATATGTTCTCTATATGTATACCGATTTTCGTAAGTTTATTCCATCATTTAGTCACTCAGACGTTGCACCCACAAAAACATATACCTTATAATTTGTCCAAAAAATAAAAAGTGCTCGTTAAAAAATATGTAACTTCATATAGTTAACAGCATTTTCAATAGAAAAAAATTATATGTTTGGAAAGGTCATTCAATTTCCTACATTTCTTGTGTTTTACTCATCGCAAGATTCATTGTGTAAGTGTCTCAAAATATCCATGCAATTCGATGGATGTCTGTTTTTTCAGTTTTCTATTGCATCTAACGCGCCAAAAGAGACCCTCATCTTTGTGCACTCACCCTCATCTGACAACACCATCATCAACTATAGGAATAACGAGAAAGACTATATTCAGCAGTATCAAGGTAATACATCTATACGTCATAGGAAGTTTTCAACAATCATCAATAACTAGAACAGTTGCTCTTTAATGTCTTCACTGTAGCACACGATCACTTGATCCTTCTGCACCAACATTTCGATCTTCTGATCCTTCGTAGCAGCGCTTCGATCTTCTCGATCCTTTGCAATATCACTTTGATCTTCTTGATCCTTTGCAGCAACACTTTGATCTTCTCGATCCTTTGTAGCATCACTTCGATCTTCTTGATCCTTTGCAGCAGCAGCAACACTTCAATCTTCTCGATCCTTTGCAACAATGTACTTCGATCTTCTTGATCCTTTGCAGCAGCAGCACTTTGATCTTCTCGATCCTCTGCAACAGTACTTCGATCTTCTCGATCCTTTACAGCAGTACTTCAATCTTCTCCATCATTTGTAGCTGCACTTTGACCCTTTTGATTCTTTTCTACCACACTACCTGCAGTACACATGATCTCTTTGTGAGATTATCAATCCCTATCACTTTAGCACATAGCTCCAAGGATAATGCAATCCTCTGTCATCCTACTCCCCCTTAACAAGGAGGGTCCATAGTGTTAATATTTCATATGCTAGACTAGATATCATTAGTGTTCAATTCAAATTCAAAACAGTAGCATATGCAGAATCACTGAAAGAAATACAATCACAAGATAGACACAGTATTTATCCTGGGAAACCCTCAAGGGAAAGAAAATCTAGCAAAAATTCATTTGTATAAGATATAACCCCAAAACAGGTATTCTCCTCCTTGTTGTTTTGTCTCTCTCTCTCCTATGCGCTACACAAGTGAGTGAGTCTGTGTTCAAATAAGAAGCACGGCTCTTCTATTTATACAGATTGAGCCAACTGACTTTTACCCTAAAGAATTTGGCCCTACTAAACTGTTTGGGTCGACTTCACTTAGGACTTGACTCAAAACAGTATTTTATATTATTCATTAGGGTACTAATGACTCGACTTACAATGGAGGATTTACCTCATGACTCTATGATGACCAATTACAATAGTGACACCCCGACAGAGGAATAATAACATTTCCCTTGGGTTACATTAGTAAAATACATTTAGAATGTCATTTGAAGTTACAATATTTCAACACTCCCCATTAATGAGAAGCTTATTCAACTGACAACATCATCATATACTATAGGAGAACAGAGAGACAATATCTTCAGCAGTATCGAGGTAATACATCTATACGTCATAGGAAGTTTTCACAATCAATAACTGGAACAGTTACTCTTCAATGTCTTCATCTTCTGCATCACATGATCACTTGATCCTTTTGCAGCAACACTTTGACCTTTTGATCCTTCGTAGCAACACTTCGATCTTCTGATCCTTTGCAGCAATACTTTGATCTTCTCAATCCTTGCAAAATCACTTCGATCTTCTTGATCCTTTACAGTAGCAATTCGATATTCGCGATCCTTTGTAGCAGCACTTCGACCTTCTCGATCCTTTGCAGCCGCACTTCGATCCTTTCGATCCTTTGCAGCAGCACTTCGATCTACTTTATCATTTTTCTCCACGCTACCTACATTACAAATGATCTCTTTGTGGGATGATCAATCCCTATCACTTTAGGACACAAGTCCAAGGATGATGCTATCCTCCATCATCCTGGTCCATAGTATCTACCGGCTAAATCATCTACAACTGAATGTAGATCTTGACCGCACCTAGATGCAGGCCCTGTCATTCATAAGGACTCATCGTTGACCATCCATACCACTAAGGTTAGGACCGCTCTTGAGTGAGTGTTATACTACAGTATCTACACATACATGTAGGCATACTCTTCCATGTAAGAGTATTGTCTGCAAAGCAAATATCGACTGCATACAAAATGCCAACGCTTACAGTAGAACTTCCTTACCACTAAGGTTAGGACTACTCCAACGTGAGTGTTATACTACAACGTCCGTGAGGACTCACGATAGAGCATCCATACCACTAAGGTTAGTACCACTCCCAAGCGAGTGTTATTCTATAGCATATACATGTGAATGTAGGTATACTTTCCATACAAGAGTAATGTCCGTAAAGCATATCTCGACTACATACAAATGTCGGTCATGTCATCCGTGAGGACTCAACGTAGAGCATCCTTACCATTGAGGTTAGTACCACTCCTGAGCTATTTTTATTCTATGGTATCCACAAATGAATGTGGGCACTCTCCATGCGAGAGTAACATCTGCAGGGCCATCCTTAGGTAGTAAGAACCACTCTCATGAACAGAGTGTTATATATGCCATCCTCAAGAGAGGATACTATGGTCCACAAGTAAATGTCGAACCTTGTCAGCATATTCAAGTGCACTTGACCTCTTTCATGTTGGAGTATCATTGTCATCCCATCATTGATGTTAGTCTCATCATCACTAACCATTTTCATGGAGGATCCATATTATCAACCTGATCCCCCTTTATCCGAGGAGGGTTCATATCTTCGACCTGATCTTCCTTTCCAATGAGGTTCCATATCTTTGAATTGCTCCTCCTTTCCAAAGAAGGTCCATATCTTCATCATTTGTAGTACCCTCATTTTTCCCCCTTGTGAGGAAAGTATTTTCAAAATACACCAATATTATCACGAAAATATTCAAACTTTACTCGAGATAGAGGCTTGGTCAGCACATCATCAACTTTCTCATCGGTACTCACATGCTGGAGCTTTATATCTCTCTTTTGTACCATATCCCTTATATAAAAGTATCAGATTTCTATGTGCTTTGATTTATCATGAAACACCAGATTCTCTGTCATCTTTATACAACTCTGGTTGTCACAAAGAATCATTGTGGTGTCCAACTCCATGTCAAATAGTCTCGACATCAGTTTTCGAAGACATATCGCTTCACAACTAGCGGAGCAAGATGCAATCTATTCTGCTTAGCTATACTGAGAGCAACACTGGATTGTTTCTTACTAAACCATGAGATCATGGTGGATCCCAGACAATAACATCCACCTAAGGTGCTCTTTCTGTCTACGGCACTTCCTACGTATATCCATATAATCTGTAGTCATGATCTCTACCGTAGTAAACTTCCAAGTCTATAGTACCTTTTAGGTACCTCATCACATGCTTTGGAGCTATTAGCTGAACCCGTCTAGGTTTAACTAGATACTAACTTAAGGTGTTCACAACAAAGCATATATCTAGCCTTATGTTCATCAGATACATTAATGACCTAATAATTTGTCTTTACTCGATCATATCCACTAACTATGATGTCTCAACGGACAACAACTTCAGGTTGGTATCCATGGGTGTGGCCATGGATTTACAATTCAACATATCAAATATTTTCAAGATTTCTACTGCATACTTTCCCTGGTTCAGAAAGATTCCTTCTGGGCTCTGCCACACTTCCAACCGTAGGAAATAAAACATCAATCCAAGATATTTCGTCTCGAATTCTTTAGCTAGATTATTCTTGCAATCTGTGATCTATTTCTCATTTCCAGATAGAAACATATCATCCACATACAGTAATAGTATGACTAGTTCATCATCCATAATCTTCATATAAAGGTTAGGATCAACTTTACTCTTGGTAAAGCCCAATATTTTCAAGAAACTATCTATTCTACCATACCAAGATCTAGGAGCTTACTTCAGTCCATGTAGAGCCTTTTTCAACTTACATACATAAGTCACTATGTTTTTTACTTCAAATCCTTGCGGTTGTTCGATGTAAACATCTTCCTCAATCACACCATTAAGGAAGGTTTTCTTTACATCCACTGGTGTAAGTCCCACTTCATCATGCAAGCAAGTTCCATGATGGTTTTGATGGAAGTGTACCTTGCTACTGGAGCAAATGTCTCTTCATAATCAATCCCCTCTTTCTAAGAGAATCTTCTAGCCACAAATCTTGTCTTGTACTTTTCAATACTTCCATTAGCAGCATGTTTTATCTTGTAGATTTATTTCGAAGATACGACACAATTGTTTTCCGATTTGGGTACTATATCCCAAACATCATTCTTCATTATTGAAAGCTATTATTCCGTCATTGCTTCAACCCATTTATTCTTATGTGCAACTTCCTCATAGCTGGTGGGTTCTTGATCTACAAGGTCACACATCAAAGCTACATAACTGGAATATGGATTTGATATTTTGTTGGTTCTTGTGGAGCCTTCTGTAGCTCCATATCTCTCTACTTCTTATATGATTTCTCTTAGCCAAGCAGGTTTTCTCTTTCAAGAGATATCCATAGTAGGGGGTTCCTGAGGTTTTATCATATCATGATCTTCATATGCTACTATTTCAGGAGAGGGTTCATCTTCTACCATTCTGGGAGGTATGTCCTCTTCATGTACTTCTTCAAGCTAGCACCTTCTAGATTTCTTAAGAGATGTCTCTTCATCAAATGTTACATCCCTACTAATATCGATACGATGGAATATTGAAATGTATATCCTAAAGGCTTTGGAGACTTCACAGTATTCATCAAATATTCCCTTCTTTCCATAAGGATCCAACTTGGTTCTCTTCTCTTTCGGAATATGTACATATACTGGAGAGCCAAATATCTTGATATGGCTCACTTCAGGTTTCTTTCATGTATACATCTCTTCAAGAGTCTTGAATCCAAGAGCACTGTGAGATAATCTATTTTGCACATTTATGGTTGTTATTGTTGCTTCATCCAAGAGGTGCATGGGGAGGTCTTGGTCATGAATCATAGTTTTCACTGCTTCCATAATAGTTATATTCTTTATTTTTGGAACGCCATTCTATTGGGCATTATAGGCAGTGGTTATTTCCCTCTTGATTCATGCCTCCTTATATAATGCTTCAAATTCCTTTGAAGTGTATTCTCCACCATTATCTGATCTCAGTGTCTTGATTCTCTTTTATGAATGGTTTTCTATCAAGGCTTTAAATTCCTTGAATTTCCCAAACACTTCACTCTTGTTCTTTAAGAAGTATATCCCTGTCTTTCTTGAATAGTCATCAATAAATGTGACATAATATTCTTATCCACTTAATGATATGGAGGGCATAGGATCACATACATCATAATGAATTAGTTCTAATGTACGTTTAGTCTTTGTTTCACTTTTCGGAAAGGAGTTCTTGATGTTCTTTCCTCTTGCACATCCTTTGTAAGTTCCTTCATGATCAATCTTCAGATTTGGTAACCCTGTTACCAGCTTGCTCACATAGGGAAGTGCTTTGTAGTTGATGTTAGCAAGCCTATTATGCCATAGTTCACTTGATCCGATAGTCTCATGGACAAGGGTTGTCTCTATATTTCCTTTGAGTTTATACAGTCCTCCTTCTTCACCAATTACCACAACATCTTCAAGTGTCTTTCCTTTGAACCACATAAGTACTTGTCCATATATAAAAGAAACTCTATATCATTTCTTATCTAGAGCTGAGATGGAAGGTAGGTTCTTTTTCAAACCAGGTACATATAGTACTTCCTTCGTATTCATGGAAGTCCCAGGTTCAAGCTTGTAGCTTAATTCACCACTACCTTTGATGGGATATTGATATTCATCTGCCAATTATACCTTCTGAGGAGAGTTCTTTTCTTCAAGTCTTGAGATATTTTGATTCTTCCCTGTCATGTGCTTTGAGGCACCACTATCAATAAGCAATGTATCTTCTCTAGGTGTTACAAACCCAGATATTGAAGAGAATAATACATATTCATCTACATCTTCTTCTTTTGTTAGTCTCTTTCAAGGTCTTTCTTCCTCATCCTCATCTTCAACTAGATGAGCATGATGTCTCTTGTTGTTGTTCTACTTCTTTGGTGATGGAGACTCTCTCACTAGCTGTCCTATCTTATGACTGTTGTAGCATTGATACTTTGAGTGATCCTTCTTCTTATTTTGAAACTTCTTGTTGGAAGGTTTATTATTACCCTTCTTGAAGTTTGATTGTTTCCTTTCTTTAGTATGGATGGTTAGAGCCTGATCATCTTCTTTGAGTATAGCTTCTATCTTGGCTACTCTAGCTTCTTCTTGAATTCAATATTCCCATACTATCTCAAACTTCATACTTTAATTTATGACACACAGAAGGCTGTATGAATGAGTCCTAAGGTCTAGTGAGACCATTGAGAGAAGTCATAACTAGTTTATCCTCATCAAGGGTGTCTCCAATAGCACTTAGTTGTTCTATGAACTGGGAGACCCTTGTGAAGTATTCTTGAATTGATTCTCCTTTTTTCATCTTGGTGCCCTTCAGTTGAGATCTAACATTCATATTTCGATTGATGTTCCTTCCTCATACATTCTGGAAAGTGCATCATACATCTGCTTTGGCTTCTTCTTTGATGACACTTGAGGGATCAAGTGACCTTTAATAGAATCAACAATGATTCTCATTGTATTGACTAGGTCTTGTTCATACTTATCCTTATGTTCAACTGATGTTGGTTCTACAACTTCATCCTTGATGTACTTCTCAAGGAAATTCTCTCTGAGAATGAGACCAATCTTGTACTTCCATGATAGGAAGCTTTCTATGCCTTCCAATTTGTCCTCAAGCTTAGTGCTTGGGGCCATCCTGTCCAGTAGGTCACAAAAAATTGAAATTTCTCAAAATGAAAAGCTCACCTTGCCAGGATATGTGCTTAACTGAGGCGAGTTGGTGGGTCCAAGTAATTTCTGGAGATCCCAAATCTATACCCTTCACATCCTACTTGCGAGGTTGCAGCTCTACAGAATTTGTGGTTCTGGTTTTCTACAGTTTTATGGTTTAGGGCCAAACTAGGGTTTGGATTTCCCAAAGATTCAGCCACCCAAAAAATTTGATCCTGGGCACAATATATGCACTCTAAGGAGGCACAACTTTTTGTGCAAGCAGATCTTCCAAACTCCAAATTTTGCAAAATCCCTAATTTCTTTCGGGGAGGGAGGAGAGAGAGTTTCACCTTGTGAAAGTTGTCCTATTCAGGCTATCTCTTATCCCATGTTAAGATTTCATATGCTAGACTAGGTATCATTAGTGTTCAATTCAAATTCACAACAGTAGCATATGCAGAATCACTGAAAGAAACACAATCACAAAATAGACACAGTATTTATCCTAGGAAACCCTCAAGGGGAAGAAAATCCAGCAAAACTTCCTCTATATAAGATGTATAATATATAATTCCAAATCAGGTATTCTCCTCCTTGTTTTTCTATCTCTCTCTCTCTCTCTCTCCCCTATGTTCTACACAAGTGAGTGAGTCTGTGTTCAAATAAGAAGCAAACTCTTCTATTTATACACATTGATACAACTAACATTTACCCTAAACATTTCGGCCCCACTAAACTATCTAGGATGAATTCACCTAGGAAGACTCAAAACAGTATTTTTATATTATTCATTAGGGTACCAATGACCCGAATTACAATGGAGGCTTTACCTAATGACTCTATGATGACCAATTACAATAGTGACACCCCAATAGAGGAATAATAACATCTCCCTTGGGTTACATCAGTAAAATACATTTAGAATATCCTTTGAAGTTACAATATTTCAACACATAGTATTGACCAGCTGAATTGTTTATAACTCAATGTAGAGCTCATTTGCACGTGAATACAAGACCTGTAGTCCAT
The DNA here is from genome assembly GCA_001517045.1 of Pseudotsuga menziesii. NCBI lineage: Eukaryota > Viridiplantae > Streptophyta > Pinopsida > Pinales > Pinaceae > Pseudotsuga > Pseudotsuga menziesii. The sequence continues at coordinate 262,378 of LPNX010930088.1, read as the reverse complement.
AAGGACTCATCGTAGACCATCGTCAGCTTGTTAGAGCTAACACCACTCCAAGTGAGTGTTATACTACAACATCTACATCTACATGTAGGAATACTCTCCATGCAAGAGTATCGTCTACAAATGCAGATCTCAACCACACCTATATGCAGGCCCTGTAGTTCATAAGGACTCATCATAGGACATCCTCAGCGTGGAAGCTAGGAACACTCCGTGCGAGTGTTATACTACAACGTCCGTAAGGGCTCATCATAAGACATCTTCAGCATGAAATCTAGGACCATTTGCAAGCGAATGTTGTACTATAGAATCTAGATATAAATGTAGGTACACTCTCCATGCAAGAGTAACCTCTAGAAGGCGGATCTAGACTGCACCTAAATCCAGACCCTGTCATTCACAAGGACTCATCGTAGAGAATCCTCAACTTCAAAGCTAGGACCACTCCTAAGTGAGTGTTATTCTATGGTATCCACAAATGAATGTGGGTACTCTCCATGCGAGAGTAACATATGCAGTTCCATCCTTATCTAGTAAGGACCACTCTCAGGAACAGGGTGTTACTTCCTGCAAGACCATCCTCAAGAGACGATACTATCATCCACAAGTGAATGCCAGACCTTGTCAGCATCTTTAGGTGTACTTGACCTCTTTCATACTGGAGTTGCACTGTCATTCCATCATCAATGACAGTCTTATCATCACTCCCCCTTTCCAAAGAGGATCCATATCATCAACCTGCTCCCCCTTTATCTGAGGGTTCATATCTTTGATCGGTTCTTCCTTTTTGAGGAGATTCCATATCTTCAACTTGTTCCCCCTTTCTAAAGAGAGTCAATATCTTCATTATTCCTTCTTGCAAGGAAATTTTGTAGTATCATCATTGTTCCTCCTTGAGAGGAATGTCTTTTCTGACTACACCAAGCTTGTCACTAAAATATTGAAACTAAACTAGAGATAGAGGCTCATTCAGCACATCAACAACTTACTCATCGGTACTTACATACTTGATCTTTATAGCTATGTTTTCTACCATATCCCTTATATAGAAGTATCAGAATTCTATGTGCTTTAATTTATCATCGAACACATGATTCTCCGTCATCTTAATTCAACTTTGGTTGTCATAAAGAATCATTGTGGTATCCAAATCCATATCAAATATCCTTGAAATCAATTTCTGAAGCCATATCGCTTCACAACTAGCGGAGCAAGCTATTATGTACTCTGCTTCAACTGTGCTGAGAGCAACACTGGATTGTTTCTTACTACACCATGAGATCATGGTGGATTCCATAAAATAATATCCACCTAAGGTGCTCTTTCTGTCTGTGGCACTTCCTGCCCCAATATGAATCCGTGTATCCATACAATCTGTAGTCATGATCTCTAACATAGTAAATTCCCAAGTTTATCATACCCTTTAGGTACCTCATCACATGCTTTGTAGCTATCAGGTGAACCTGTCTAGGTTTGACTAGATATTGACTTAAGGTGTTCATAGCAAAGCATATATTTGGCCTTGTATTCGTTAGATAAATCAATGACCCAATAATCTATTTGTACTGAGTCATATCCACTAACTCTGATGATTCATCATATAACAGCTTCAGGTTGGTGTCCATGGGTGTGGCCGTGGCTTTACAATCCAACATATCAAATATCTTCAATATTTCTATTGCATACTTTCCCTTGTTAAAAATATATTCCTTGTGGGCTCTTCCATACTTCCAGCCCGAGGAAATAATTCACCAATCCAAGATCTTTCATCTCGAATTAATCAGCTAGCTTCTTCTTGCAATCTATGATCTGTTTCTCATTTCCTGTTAGAAATAGATCGTCCACATACAGTAATAGTATAATAGGTTCATCATCCATAACCTTCATGTAAAGGTTAGGATCAACTTTACTTTTGGTAAATCCCAAGATTGTTAAGAAGTTATCTATTCTACCATACCAAGCTCTAGGAGCTTGCTTCAGTCCATACATAGCCTTTTTCAACTTACATACATGAGTCACTTTGTATTCAATTTCAAATCCTTGTGGTTGTTCGGTGTAAAGCTCTTCCTCAATCATACCATTCGGGAAGGTTGTATTTTCATCCACCTGGTGTAAATCCCACTTCATCATGGAAGCAAGTGCCATGATGGTTCTGATTGAAGTGTACCTTGATACTGGAGAAAATGTCTCTTCATAATCAATCCCCTCTTTCTGAGAGAATCCTCTAGCCACAAATATTGCCTTGTACTTTTCAATACTTCCATCAGCAACATGTTTTATCTTTTAGATCCATTTCTAAGATACCACACTCTTGTTTTCTAGTTTGGGTACTATATCCCAAACATCATTCTTCATTATTGACTGGTATTCTTCTGTCATCGCTTCCACCCACTCTTTCTTCTGGATAACTTCCTCGTAGTTGGTGGGTTCTTGATCTACAAGGTCACACATCAAAGATACATAATTGGAGTATGTATTTGATATTTTTATTGTTCTTGTGGATCCTTTTGGAGCTCCATAGTTCTTTGCTCATTGTATGATTTCTCTTACCCAAGCAGGTTTTCTCTTTCAAGATATATCCATAGTAAGGGATTCCTGAGGTTCTAGCATATCATGATATTCAAATGCTACTATTTCAGGAGAGGGTTCGACTTCTACCTTTCTGGGAGGTGCGTCCTCTTCATGTACTTCTTCAAGATGACATCTTCTGGATTTATTGAGAGCTGCCTCTATCAAATGTTACATCCCTACTAATATCTATATGATGGAACCCTAAAATGTATATCCTGAAGGTTTTGAACACTTCACAGTATCCAACAAATATTTCTTTATTTCCTGAAGGATCCAAGTTGATTCTCTTCTCTTTCGGAATATGTGCATATACTAGACAACAAAATATATTGAGATGGCTCACTTCAGGTTTCTTTCATGTATACATTTCTTCGGGAGTCTTGAATCCAAGAGCACTCTGAGATAATCTATTCTATACATGCATAATTGTCCTTGTTGCTTCATCCCACAGGTGCATGGGGAGGTCTTGGTCATGAATAATTGTTTTCACTACTTCCATAATGGTTCTATTATTTCTTTCTGTGACACCATTCGGTTGGGGATTGTGGGGAGTGGTTAGTTCCCTATTGATTCTTGCCTCCTTACAGAATGCTTCAAATTCTTTTGAAGTATATTCTCCACCATCATCTAATCTTAGTTTCTTGATTCTTCTTTCTGAATGGTTCTCTATCGAGGCTTTGAATTCCTTGAATTTCCTGAACACTTCACTCTTGGTATTCAAGAAATATATCCATGTAATTCTTGAATAGTAATGAATAAATGTGACATAATATTCATTCCACTTAATGATATGGAGGGCATAGGACCACATACATCAGAATGAATTAATTCCAATGTACCTTTAGTCTTTGTTTCACTTTTTGGAAATGGATTCTTGATGTTATTTCCTCTTGCACATCCTTTGCAATTTCCCTCATGATCAATATTTAGATATGGTAACCATGTTACCACCTTTCTCACATAGGGTAGTGCTTTGTAATTGATGTGAGCAAACCTCCTATGCCATAGTTCACTTGAGCTAGTAATCTCACGGACAAGGGTTGTGAGTCTAGATGTCCTTTGAGTTTGTAGTGTCCTCCTTCTTCTTCAACAATGACCACAAGATCTTCAAGTGTCTTTCCTTTGGACCACATAAGTACTTTTCCATCTATGAAAGCAACTCTATATCCTTGCTTATCTAGTGCTGAGATAGAAAGTAGGTTCTTTTTCAAACCTGGTACATATAGTACTTCCTTCATATTCATGGAAGTCCCAAAGTCAAGCTTGTAGCTTGATTCACCAATACCTTCGATGAGATATTGATAGTCATCTCTTAATGATACTTTCATAGGAGAGCTCTTTTATTTAGGTCTTGACAGAGTTTGTTTCTTCCCTGTCATGTTCTTTGAAGCACCACTATCAATAAGCCATGTATCTTCTCCAGGTGTTACATACCCAGAGAGTGCAAAGAATACTACATATTATTCTACATCTTCTTCTTTTGTTAGTCTCTTTTGAGGTATTTCTTCCCCATCCTCATCTTCAGCTAAATGAGCATGATGTATTTTGTTGTTGTTATTCTTTGTTGGACACTCTCTGGCAAGGTGTCCTATCTTATGACAATTATAGAATTGATACTTTGAGTAATCTTTATTATGATTGTTTACTCTTTTATTTAGAAACTTAATATTCAAAGTTTTATGACTACCTTTCTTGAAATTTGATTGTTTTCTTTAGTATGGATGGCTAGAGCTTGATCATCTTCTCTAAGTAGAGCTTCTTTGTTAGCTACTCTAGTTTCTTCTTGAATGCAATCTTCCCATACAATTTCAAACTTCATAATTTCTTTTCTGGCACACATAGTATGTATGAATGAGTCCCAATGTCTATTGATACCATTGAGAGTAGTGATAACTAGTCCATCCTCATCAAGGGTGTCTCCAATAGCACTCAGTTGTTCCGCGAACTGGGAGATCCTTGTGAAGTAATCTTGAATTGATTCTCCTTTGCTCATCTTGGTTCCCTTCAGTTGATCTCTCAAATTCATCTTTATATTGGTGTTCCTTCCCTCATACATTCTGGAAAGTGCATCATACATTTCATTTGGTGTCTTCTTAGATGACACTTGAGGGATCAAGTGATCTTTAATAGAATCAACAATGATCCTCATTTCCTTGATTAGGTATTTCTCATGCTTCTCCTTAGCTTCATCTTCTTTTGGTTCTACAACGTCATCCTTGACGTACTTCTGAAGACCATGATCTTTAAGAATAAGACCAATCCTATACTTCCATGCTAGGAATTTTTCTATGCCTTCCATTTTGTCCTCAAGTTTAATGCTTGGGGCCATCCTATCCAGGAGGTCACTAAAAATGGAATTTATCAAAATTAAAAGACGACCTTACCAGGATATGCGCTTGGTTGAGGCGAGTTGGTTGGTCCACTTGGTTACTGGAGATCCCAATTCTTCACCCTTCAAAACTTGCTTACGAGGTTGCAAAAGTTCTGCAGAATTTCTGGTTCTGGTTTTCTGTAGTTTTATGGTTCAAGGACAAACTAGGGTTTTTCTTTCAAGGAGATTCAACCACCCAAAAAATTCGATCGTGGGCTCAATAGATGCACTCTAGGGAGGCACAAATTTCTATGCAAGCAAATTTTCCAAATTCCAAACTTTGTAGAAACCCTAATTTATTCTGAAGGGAGAGGAGAGAGAATTTCACCTTATGAAAGTTGTTCTACTCAGGCTAGCTCTTATACCATGTTAAGATTTCATATGTTAATCTAGATATCATTATTTTTTAATCCAAACTCATAACAATGGCATATGCAGAATCACTGAAAGAAACACAATCACGAGATGGACACTATATTTATCCTGGGAAACCCTGAAGGGGAAGAAAACCCAGCAAAATTTCNTCTCTCTCTCTCTCTCTCTCTCTCTCTCTCTCTCCTATGCGCTGCAAAAGTGAGTGAGTTTGCGTTCAAATGAGAAGCACAACTCCTCTATTTATACTCTTTTAAGTCGCTTGACTTTTACCCTAACAATTTGGCCCCAGTAAATTGATTGGGCCAACTATTAGAATTTGAATTCCATTTATATCTTCAAGCAGATAGTTCTAATAATGTTTGGAGTAATGGAGAATGGAGATACAAACTGAACAAAACAAACCACACAGGAAACGGACAAGTATTGCCAAGGAATTTGTAGTATCATTCACAATAATAAAATCTGGTGTTACAATAGTTTACATAGGAAAAGAATTCGAATGCATTAGGTAGCGATTCAAATCTATCCACTGGATCTGAATGTATCTAACTGACCATCTAACTCGTGGCGTCTCAATCAATATCGGAGTCCAATAGATCAACTCCCAGATGTCCAACAACTCAATCAATCAGTGACAACTAGTTAACTCAGTGCAACTGAGTGTGGTGGGTGGGAAAAGGAATCTACTCCACATGCAGCCATGCATTATCCATGCAAATCTTGCACTAGCTAACTGATTGTGAACTAACTGAAAGTAACTAAGGGCTAACTAATATTGACTAGTACTAACTCCAACTAACTGAATTAGGTTGGTGCCGGGACTCCCAGTGGCTCCTAAAATGTAGGGATTGGTCTAGGAGGCGCCCAAACTGATGCATGCACATGCTGTAAGTCAAATTTAACCTCTAGCAGTGTTCTCGACACTCTAGTAACTGGTATATGTGGCCCCATTAGGCCAAGTGGACCCAATGGTACTAGTGGACCTAATTATTTAATAAAGGTTCCTAAGTTAGGCTAAATAATCTAATATACAATATGGTCAAGGGAGGATTAATAATCCTAACACCCCCCCTAAATCCTAACTTGGAAAACTGTGGGCCCTGGTAACAAGAACATAGTTCCCCCAAATACAATCTAAAAGACAGAATGTTGCTTAATACAACCGAGGAAATAGGGGAAAACCTCATGGGAAAAATCCCCCCTCCAAATAAGCAGAAATACAAATTTTGAAAAAACTAGTGAAATTTTGTCGTTATTTGCAACACTATGCAATATCTTGGTTCTTTTGTGCAGGTGAACCTATGAATCCAAACAAATGCTTATTTCTAGAGGAATCTTCCTCTTTGGAAGAAGAACAATGTATTCAACTGAATTAGGAATATAAACAGTTGCACGGTGAAAACTGGACCCATGTAGAGCAGCTGAAATCAACTAATGAGAGAGAAAAGGTGCTTGAGAATTTGAACCATGTGAGGAACACCCAAGAACCTGATATATGTCATCCTTGAATAGAAAACCATGAGTTTCAAAATCATCACCAGGTGTTAGGATTAAGTGTCCAAGCGGATGTAGAATGTCTTCCTCTTTACTAGTTCTGTGAGGGGATGAGTATGTGACCAAAGGTAGAGAACCCCTGGGACTTTGGAGAACGAATGCTTGAGATCCATAATCTGATATAGCTTCAGAAAGAACCAATAATTCACAAAATGTGATATCATCAAACTCATAAGAGAGAACTAACATCGAATCCTCAACAGCAAAATTGAAGGAGACTTGTGTTGCTTGATTTGTCACACCAAAATTAATGAAACCAGTTACAAGCAATACTGAAAGCTCTTGAATCTTAAAACCTGAGTCACATATTATCAGATCAGAAAATAAACCATATCCAAATAGATCCATATCAGATCCAAAACTTTTCTCCACCGAGATGGTAGATGCACAATTTTCTCCTTCTTCAAAATTTTGATTTTTGGTGCATGCAATCCTTTAGGAATTTACTGGAAGCTCTAGATTAATGAGAGTGAATGGATCGCTCTTATAATATAATATTATTTCCATAATATCAATGGTATTACTTATCTGCACACCAGCAACATCATTATAGATAGAGAAATCATATTCCTCTATCGTTTCTGAAACAGCCACCGATAAACTATGCACAAAATTTAAAGAATTACTGGAGAATTTTTGCAAAGAATAGAAGGAGTTTTTTTCTTCACAAACAGATATTTGAATGTCTTCTTCTGGATCATCCATGTTAGGAGGTGATATATCAGGGATTGGCATACACTTCTGGAGCAGCAGGAGAATGAGTCACTTCAAGGAGACTTTCTTCCATTCGAATTGACTGTAGGGAAAAATATGCTTCTTCTTCATCTTCAACAATTTGATTTTCTGTAGGAGAGGGCATGAAATCATCATGCTGGATTTTATCTGAACCTCTCTCAACTTCTGGTATTTTAGAGTCATATCCCATATGACTTCTAGGTCCTCCTGATAGAGGGAAGGTGATGAAGGATTCCCTGGAAGAAACCATGTGGTTGGATGCCTCTGAATCTATCACATAATCCTTCGACGGAGAGATGCTTGCATGCAAGCATATCTCATCTTCTTCAGTATGCTCTTCATCATCTAACATTACTACTCTTTGTGGAAGGGAAATATTGTTCTGTAAACATATCGCTTTCATCTGGTCGAGGGTCTTCTTCATGCACGAGTCTTAGGGATGAAAACCATTCATACAGTAGGGACACTTTTTATTTTTATTCTTAGAGCCAGAGGCTCCTTCGAAAGTTTGATGATTATGTTTAGGCTTTGAATCAACTTCTTTTGGTTCCTTCTTCTTTGATTTCCCCTTTTCTTGCGCTTTGGAAGAGTCGGTAACTAGGAAAGCTTGATCTTTGGAGGTCTTGATGACTCCCATTCAAATCAACTTGTCTTGCTCCTTGATTAAGGACTCAGAAAAAGAATCTAATGAAGGAATTTTCAAATCAGGAAAGCTTTCCCACTTGGAATGAAATATGGAAACATATACCTAATACTCAGAGCCTAGTTTGCTAAGTATGGAAAGGACATTCTGGTCATCCTTCTGCTATGTTTTGCACTGTCTGCATTGAAGTACCAGAGACTTGAATTTATTAAAGAATTGCTCAATAGTCTCGAAACTGCTGGGATGTAAAGATACCAACTCATTCTCCATAATGTATCCCCAAAGGTCATCTTGTTTGTTAAACAAGATATCCAGATTCTCCCAAGATTCTCTAGGAGTCCTCAAGCCTTCTAGGTGGAAGAGGATATCTCTGGATATATAAGCACATAAGTACCTAAATGTTGTCGATGTATCTGTAAATTCGGAATGTATTCACTTGTATATCTTATGTATTGTACCCCGATGTTTATTTAGGGAAGTATCTGTAATGTAATTGAGTCATACCATGCCCCGATGTTCCTATCGGGAGATTCAATAATGTAAACAAGTCATGTAAAGTCATAGAGTGTAACCCTCCTTATTGATCAAGGGTTAAAGTCCCCGGAGTTGTGGGTCCCTAGGGTTATTGGACTCTCCTAGAGAGGTTGGACCTAGGTGAGTTAATGTAAGTCAAGGCAATAGTCCCCACAATTTAGTTAAGGTTAACCCTCCTTGTTAATCAAAGGGTAAAGTCCCCGCAGTTGTGGGGCACTAGGGTTATTAGACTCTCCTAGAGAAGTCGGCCCCTGGTAAGTAATTATTAAGTGAGGCTGACATATTGGAGGGGAAATAAAGTGAACAAAAGAATATAAATAGAAGTGAGGCTCTCCTCATTTATATACAACACAACATACACACTCACTCAACTGGGGCACGTGAGTGAGAGAGGAGAAGCTCTCTCAAGTGAGAGAGAGGTGAATCTCTCTCAAGTGAGAGAGAGAAAACAGCTATGGAGATCATATTTTCCATCTTTGGGTTTTACTGCTGCCATTGGTGTTCATTCTATCTCTGAGGAAGTTGTGGGGCTTTCTCCTTTATGGTTTCCCCAAGGAAAATTCTTTGTGTCTCTTGTCTCTTGTGATTTTTGCTGTGCATGTTATTCTCTCAAATAAGATCCTAGATCATATTTCTTAAATGATAAAACTCTAACAAATGCTTCATCACAACGGTTCATAAAATTGTTCCTTTCAATTGGCTGATGAGGCTCAGGCTCCCATCCATTTATGATCCTATGATAGCCATGCTTGCGCAAGTCCAACTGCATATCAATCCTCCAATCAAGATAATTGGAAGTTGTGAGGATCCATGGTTCAGGATTTTGATAACTCAAAATTTCTCCGGCTGAAAGACTGCAAAAACTTCACACAAGCTACGCAGCACATGTCAATTATTACTGCAACACACACTAAAACATTTGGATTGTTATAATCATGATTTTCCTCTTGACATTAACATATTTTCAGGTTCCTTCATGCCCTCTCCACTGCTCTGAATAAATCCAAAGCTAGCAAATCATCATAGGGGACATCTGTGGAAACTTAGCTGCTTCCAATGTTCGATGGGGAGAAACAAGCATGAAACCTGCCTGAGAAGGCTCTTATACCATATTATAATTTGAATTCCATTTAGATATTCAAGCAGATAGTTCTAATAATGTTTGCAGTAATGGAGAATGAAGATACAAACTGAACAAAACAAACAACACAGGAAAAGGACAAGTATGCTCAGGAATATACAGTATCATTCACAATAATAAAATTCAGTGTTACAATAGTTTACATAGGAAAAGAATTCGAATGCATTAGGTAGCAATTCGAATCTATCCATTGGATCTGATTGTATCTAACTGACCATCTATTATCAATATCGTATCAACTCCCAGATGTCCAACAACTCAATCAATTAGTGACAGCTAGTTAACTCAGTGCAATTGAGTGTGGTAGGTGGGCAAAGGCACCTACTCCACATGCATCCATGCATTAGTCATGCAAAGCTTGCACTAGCTAATTGATTGTGAACTAACTAAAAGTAACTGGGGGATAACTAAGATTGACTAGTACTAACTCCAACTAACTGAAGTAGGTTGGTGTCGGGACTCCGAGTGGCTCCTAAAATGTAGGGATTGGTATAGGAGATGCCCAAACTGATGCATGCACATGCAGTAAGTGGAAGTTAACCTCTAGCAATGTTCCCCACACTCTAGTAACTGGTATATGTGGCCCCATTAGGCCAAGTGGACCCAATGGTACTAGTGGACCCAATTTATTAATTAAGGTTCCTAAGTTAGGCTAAATAATATAATAGACAGCATGGTCAAGGGAGGATTAATAATCCTAACACCAACTTCACCTAGGAAGACTCAAAACAGTATTATATTATATTCATTAGGGTATTGTTGACCTGAATTACAATGTAGGATTTACCTTATGACTCTATGATGACCAATTACAATAATAACATCCCAACAGAGGAATAATAACATATCCCTTGGGGTACATCAGTAAAATACATTCAGAATATATTTTTAGGTTACAATATTTCAACACTCCCCCTTAACGAGAAGGGTATTCTACTGAAAACATCATCATCAAATATAAAAGTAACGAGAGAGATAATATTCAGCAGTATCTAGGTAATACATCTATACGTCATAGGAATTTTTCAACAATCATCAGTAACTGGAACAATTACTCTTCAATGTCTTCATCTTCTGCAACACATGATCACTTGATCCTTTTGCAGCAACACTTCGATCTTCCGATCCTTCGTAGTAGCACTTCGATCTTCTCAATCCTTTGCAGCACCACTTTGATCTTCTCGATCCTTTGTAGCAGCACTTCGATCTTATAGATCCTTTGTATCAACAACACTTAAATATTCTCGATCCTTTTCAGCAATAATTTGATCTTCTTAATCCTTTGCAACAACAACACTTCGATCTTCTCGATCCTTTGCAGTAGTACTTCGATATTGTTGATCCTTTGCAGTAGTACTTCAATCTTCTCAATCCTTTACAGTCGCAGTTCGACCCTTTTGATCCTTTGCCACCACACTACCTACAGTACACATGATCTCTTTGTGAGATGATCAATCCCTATCACTTTAGGACATAGGTCCAAGGATAATGCAATCCTATATCATTCTAATCCCCCTTAATGAGGAGGGTCCATAGTATCGACCAGCTGAATCATCTACAACTGAGTGTAGATCTAATTTGCACGTGAATGCAGGACCTGTCGTTCATAAGGACTCATCATAGACCATCCTCATCCTGTTAGAGCTAGGACAACTCCAATCAAGTGTTATAATATGGCATCTACATGTACATGTAGGTATACTCTCCATGCAAGAGTATCGTCTGCGACTGTAGATCTCAACAACACCTAGATGCAAGCCCTGTCATCCATAAGGACTCATCGTAGGACATTCTCAGTGTGAAATCTAGGACCACTCCATGCGAGTGGTATAATATGAAATCCGTAAGGACTCATCGTAGTACATCCTCAGTGTGAAATATAGGACCATTTGCAAGCAAATGTTATACTATGGCATCCACATATAAATGTACATACACTATCCATGCGAGAGTAATGTCTGCAAGGAAGATATCGAACGCACCTAAATACATACCCTGTCGTCCATAAGGACTCATCCTAGATCATCCTCATCTTAAAATCTAGGACAAATCCTAAGTGAGTGTTATTCTACGGTATCCACAAATGAATGTGGGTACTCTCCATGCGAATGTAACCTCTGCAAGGAGATCCTTAACTAGTAAGGACCACTCTCAAGAAGAGAGTATTATTTCCTGCAAGACCATCCTCAAGATAGGATACTATCGTTCACAAGTGAATGTCGGACCCTGTCATCATCTTCAGACGTACTTGGCCTCTTTCATACTGGAGCTTTACTATCATTCCATCATCAATGACGGTCTTATCATCACTCCCCCTTTCCAGGGAGGATCCATATCATCAACCTACTCCCCCTTTGTCCGAGGAGGTTTCATATCTTCGACTTTTCTTCCTTTTCGAGGAGAGTCCATATCTTCAACTTGTTCCTCCTTTCCAAAGACATTCCATATCTTCATTATTCCTTCTTGCAAGGAAATTTTGTAGTATCATCACTATTCCTCCTTACGAGGAAAGTATTTTTTGACTACGCCAAGCTTGTCATAGAAATATTCAAACTTTACTCGAGATAGAGGCTTGTTCAGCACATCAACAACTTCCTCATCGATACTTACATACTGGAGCTTTATAGCTCCCTTTTGTACCATATCCCTTATATAGAAGTATCAGATTTCTATGTGCTTTGATTTATCATGGAACAAAGGATTCTCTGTCATCTTTATGTAACTCTGGTTGTCACAAAGAATCACTGTGGTATCCAACTCCATGTCAAATAGTCCTGACATCAATTTTTGAATCCATATCGCTTCACAACTAGCGGATAAAGATGATGTGTACTCTGCTTCAGATGTGCTGAGAGCAACACTAGATTGTTTCTTACTAAACGATGAGATCATGGCAGATCCGAGACAATAAAATCCACCTAAGGTGCTCTTTCTGTCTGTAACGCTTCCTGCCCGATCTGAATCCATATATCCATATAATATGTATCCATGATCTCTAACATAGTAAAGTCCCAATTCTATCGTACCCTTTAGGTACCTCATCACATGCTTTGCAGCTATAAGGTGAAACCGTCAAGGTTTGACTGGATATTGACTTAAGGTTTTCACAACAAAGCATATATATGGCCATGTATTCATCAGATACATCAATGACCCAATACTCTATATGTGCTTAGTCATATCCACTAACTCTGATGATTCATATGATAACAACTTCAGGTTGGTGTCCATGGGTGTGGCCATGGCTTTACAATCCAACATCTTGAATATTTTCAATATATCTACTGCACACTTTCCCTAGTTCAGAAATGTTCCTTCTAGGATCTGCCACACTTCTAGCCCGAGTAAAATGCATCAATCCAAGATATTTCATTTAGAATTATTCATCTAGCTTCTTCTTTCTATATGTGATCTATTTCTCATTTCCTGATAGAAATATATCATTCACATACATTAATAATATGATAGGTTCATCATCCATAACCTTCATGTAAATTTTAGGATTAACTTTACTTTTCGTAAATCCCAAGCTTTTCAAGAATCTATCTATTCTACCATACCAATCTCTAGCAGCTTTCTTTAGTCCATACATAACCTTTTTCAACTTACATACATGAGTCACTATGTCTTAGACTTCAAATCCTTGTGGTTCTTCGATGTAAACCTCTTCCTCAATCATACCATTCAGGAAGGTTGTCTTTACATATATCTTGTGTAGATCCCGCTTAATCATGGAAGCAAGTGCCATGATGGTTCTGATGGAAGTGTACCTTGCTATTGGAGAAAATGTCTCTTCATAATCAATCCCCTCTTTCTAAGAGAAACCTCTAGCCAGAAATCTTGCCTTGTACTTTTCAATACTTCCATCAGCAACATGTTTTATCTTGTAGATCCATTTCGAAGATGCCACACTCTTTTTTTCTGGTTTGGGTACTATATCCCAAACATCATTCTTCATTATTGACTAGTATTCTTCCACCATTGTGTCCACCCACTCTTTCTTTTGGACAGATTCCTCGTAGCTGGTGGGTTCTTGATCTACAAGGTCACACATCAAAGCTACATAACTAGAGTATGGCTTTGGTATTTTGCTTGTTCTTGTGGAGCCTTTTGGAGCTCCATACTTCTCTGCTTCTTGTATGATTTCTCTTACACAAGCAGGTTTTATATTTCGATATATATCCATAGTAGGTGTTGTTGAGGTTCTAGCATATGATGATCTTTATATGTTACTATTTCAGAAGAGGGTTCAACTTCTACCTTTTTGGGAGGTACATCCTCTTCATGTACTTCTTCAAGCTGACATATTCTGGATTTCTTGAGAGTTGTATCTTCATCAAATTTTACATCCCTACTAATATCTATATGATCGAATCCTAAAATGTATATCCATACGGATTTGGAGACTTCACAGTATCCAACAAATATTCCCTTCTTTTCAGAAGGATCCAACTTGGTTCTCTTCTCTTTCGGAATATATACATATACTAGAAAACCAAAAATATTGAGATGGCTCACTTCAGGTATATTTCCTATATACATTTCTTTGGGAGTCTTGAATCCAAGAGAACTCTAAGATAATTTATTTTATACATACACATATATCCTTGTTTCTTCATCCCACGGGTGCATGGGGAGGTATTGGTCATGAATCATTGTTTTCACTGCTTCCATAATGGTTTTATTCTTTCTTTCTGCAACACCATTATGTTGGGGATTGTAGGGAGTGGTTAGTTCCCTCTTGAATCCTACCTTCTTGCAAAATGCTTTAAATTATTTTGAAGTATATTCTCCACCATTATCTGATCTCAATGTCTTGATTCTTCTTTATGAATGGTTCTCTATCAAGTCTTTGAATTCCTTGAATTTCCCAAACACTTCACTCTTGATATTCAAGAAATATATCCATGTCTTTCTTGAATAGTCATCAATAAATGTGACATACTATTCATATCCACTTAACTATATGGAGGGAATAGGACCACATACATCAGAATGAATTAATTCCAATGTACCTTTAGTCTTTGTTTCACTTTTCGGAAAGGAATTCTTGATTTTCTTTCCTCTTGCACATCCTTTGCAAGTTCCCTCATGATCAATCTTCAAATATTGTAACCATGGTACCATCTTGCTCACATAGGGTAGTGCTTTGTAATTAATGTGATCAAGCCTCCTATGCCATAGTTCACTTGAGCTAGTAGTCTCATGGACAAGGGTTGTCTCTGGATGTCCTTTGAGTTTGTACAGTCATCCTTCTTCTTCACCAATGACCACAGCACCTTCAAGTGTCTTTCCTTTGTACTACATAACTACTTGTCCGTCTATGAAAGCAACTCTATATCCTTTCTTATATAGTGCTAAGATGGAAAGTAGGTTCTTTTTCAAAACAGGTACATATAGTACTTCCTTCATCTTCATGGAAGTCCTGAATTCAAGCGTGTACCTTGATTCACTAATAACTTTGATGGGATATTGATAGTCATCTCCTAATGATACTTTTTTAGGAAAGATATTTTCTTCAAGTCTTGACAGAGTTTGTTTCTTCCCTGTCATGTGCTTTGAATCACCACTATCAATAAGCCATATATCTTCTCCAGGTGTTATAGACCCAAAGAGTGTAGAGAATAGTACATATTATTATTTTTTTAGTCTCCTTCGAGGTTTTTATTCCTCATCCTCGTCTTCGGCTAGATGAGCATGATGTCTTTTGTTGTTGTTATTCTTTGATGGACACTCTTTGGCAAGGTGTCCTATCTTATGACAATTATAACATTAATACTTTGAGTAATCTTTCTTCTGATTGTTTACTCTTTTCTTTTGAAACTTCTTCTTTGAAGGTTTATGACTACCTTTATTGAAGTTTGATTGTTTTCTTTATTTAGTATGGATGAATAGATGATTGATCATCTTCTCTAAGTATATCTTCTCTGTTAGCTACTCTAGCTTCTTCTTGAATGCAATATTCCCATACAATGTCAACCTTCATACTTTCTTTTCTGGCACATAGAGTCTGTATGAATGAGTCCCAAGGTCTAGTGAGACCATTGAGAGCAGTCATAACTAGTTCATCCATATCAAGGGTGTCTCCAATAGCACTTAGTTGTTCCATGAACTGGGAGACCCTTGTGAAGTAATCTTGAATTGATTCTCATTTGCTCATATTGGTGCCCTTCAGTTAAGATCTAAAATTCATATTTATTTTGATGTTCCTTCCCTCATACATTCTAGAAAGTGCATCGTACATTTTCTTTGGTGTCTTCTTAGATTACACTCAAGGGACCAAGTGATCTTTAATAGAACCATCAATGATCCCCATTGCCTTGATTAGGTCTTGCTCATGCTTCTCCTTAGATTCGTCTTCTTTTGGTTCTGCAACTTCATCTTTGATGTACTTCTCAAGACAATTCTCTTTAAGAATGATACCAATCATGTACATCCATGCTAGGAAGTTTTCTATATCTTCCATTTTGTCCTTAAGCTTGGTGCTTGGGGCCATCCTATCCAGGAGGTCACTAAAAATTGAAATTTCTCAAAATAAAAATTTGTCCTTACCGGGAGATGCACTTGCATGAGGTTAGTTGGTTGGTCCACTTGGTTTCTAGAGATCCCAAAAATTCATCCTTTAAAAATTGCTTGCAAGGTTGCAGCTTCTACAAAATTTCAGGTTCTGGTTTTCTGTAGTTTTCTAGTTTAGGGCCAAACTAGGGGTTGGATTTACAAGATATTAAAACACCCAAAAATTTTGATCCTGGTCTCTTAGATGCGCTCTAGGGAGGCAAAAAAAATTATGCAAGAAGATCTTCTGGATTCCAAAATTTAAATAAACCCTAATTTCTTTCGAAGGGAGAGGAGAGAGAGTTTCACCTTGTGAAATTTGTTCTATTCAGGCTAGATCTGATACCATGTTATGATTTCATATGCTAATATAGATATCATCAGTGTTTAATCCAAATTCACAATAGTAGCATATGCAGAATCACTGAAAGAAACACAATCACAGGATAGGCACAGTATTTATCCTGGGAAACCCTCAAGGGGAAGAAAACCCAACAAAAATTCCTATGGATAAGATGTATAAGATAAAACCCCAAAACATGTATTCTCCTCCTTGCTGATCTCTCTCTCTCTCTCTCCTATGTGCTGCACAAGTGAGTGAGTATGTGTTCAAATGAGAAGCACAACTCCTTTATTTATACTCTTTTAAGTCACTTGACTTTTACCCTAACAAGTCTGCCCCACTAACTTGATTGGGCCGACTTCACCTAAGAAGACTCAAAACAATATTATATTATATTCATTGGGGTACTATTGACCCAACTTACAATGGAGGATTTACCTCATGAATCTATGATTTCCAATTAAAATAATAACATCCCGACAGAGGAATAATAACATCTCCCTTGGGGTACATCAATAAAATACATTTAGAATATCCTTTGAAGTTACAATAATTCAGCACTCACCACCTTCATTGAGCATCACTATTCCCCAAGAAATCATCTAGGTCTCCCTCGACCCCCTCAAAGGAACCACCATAGGGGAACAAAGGGATATGATCCACTCAAATAAATAGGAGCACAATATTATCGCTTAAATAAAACCCCATGTCCCTCCACAACGACCTTAGTCATGAGGGAATGCATTTTGGGAAACAAGTGTTCCCAAGTGATGCGTGCCCCTCTTATAATTCACTCCACCATATATCCTATGGATCCCCAAGACCCTCAACACTCTAAGTACAATGGTCGCGACCTCCCTAACAACGAGATCGTCCAAAAAAGAAACAATGATTCCTCCAACACTCTTGGCACTTTGTTGACAACCGCAATATTGGACAATCAACTGGTTAATCATCCTCTGACCACCCAAGGACAGTTGTGACTCCTCTTGGATCCCTCTTACTAGTATTCTGATCAAAAAGTATATATCTTGGTGCTCAAGAGTCACCCTCTCATTTCCAAATAGAAAATATCCATGTCGGTGATCCCATATACCTAACAACTCCTTCGTGAGGTTCTCACTAGACCTCCTCATCAGGAAAAAGAAGAATTTTAGCAACCGTGCATCTCATAGGGACTGTTAAATTACAATGTCATTTTTGACATCCCTCAACAATGCATTGTAGTGGAATTCATGACACTCAATATCCATCTCTACTGATAATCAACCTGCAATCACAAACCAAGTAAATATTTAAGCATGTTAGTATTCAAACAAAGACCCAAGAAATCACAAAAAACCACTAACATTTTTGCTCGAAATCACACAAAATAACACAGGTCCATTAGCTTAACTATGCACTTTACCTACGTGGGACACCAATGTCCTTGGTCACACAACCGTGTGGGTACATGACATAGAGTCATGTGTTCAATTCGCATAGGAGATGAATGGTTCAGCCATGTGACCATGTGATCATCCTATGAACATTTGCACGGTTAAGATGCACCATAGCCAATCCATTTCACTCACACATGATGCACAATTGTCAAAGGAATAGCTACACAATTTCATGTAGTTGTTCCTTTGAAATCCACATGTCCAACCAAAAACCCATTTAGTTGGTCATATTACTCATTTGGGCATCTAAAGGAAAAATTAAACTAGCAAAATAGAAGAGTTGGGAACGAAGGCTTACCTACAACTTGTAAAATCAAAATCCAGTGGTCCAATTTCCT
Organism: Pseudotsuga menziesii; assembly: GCA_001517045.1. Classification (NCBI taxonomy): domain Eukaryota; kingdom Viridiplantae; phylum Streptophyta; class Pinopsida; order Pinales; family Pinaceae; genus Pseudotsuga; species Pseudotsuga menziesii. Next base: position 243,779 of record LPNX010930088.1, on the reverse strand, counting down.
AGAAATAATGAAAAAATATCCCAAGGAATTAAAATATCGAATGGTAAATTCAGAACCCTCCCTTATTTATAGGCCAAATTACCCAATTTTCAATTCATCCTTATTCGAGAGATTTGTAGCTTTGTTTTATCAGACATTAGCACCCACACAATTAGGATTTTGCACTCTTAAGCATGGTATTATATATTTTGTTTCCCCTGAAACTTCATCTGGAACCCATTTTTTGGCCACTTCTCTAGGTATAATTAATTTTCCTGTCAATTAGTTTTATATCAAATTTCTTATCATGAACATTATTATGTTTTGTTATTTGCGTCGTGTGTGCAAGATTTTCACCAGGAAGCAGATTCCATCTCAACAAACGACGCTTGGGCCCCACTCACAATTATATCATCTCGACCCTACATATGTGCAACATGTCCCCTTTGTTTACACTGCACTTGTCTAGTTATATCATTGATATCCATAAGGCCCCCATCCCCTAGTAAATACAATTGCCAATTTTGTTATCAAGTGATATCATGATCCCCCATGGGTGTGCAAACCATTACAACCCCCTCGCATTCTTACACCCATTATGTCGAACGATTATGTTCATGGAATCTGATAATTCACCATGTTTGTCAAGTAAAACCATGATTCATCCCCTTACATCTTGTTGATTCCCCTCTCATATTCCCCAACATAAAGAGTACGGTTACGAACCACAGATAACCTATCATACCCATCATGATCAATATAAACATGACAGCAATTGGATGAGACATAAGGTTGAAACTTGGCAATAGAGGATTTCATTTCCCATAGGCCCCCTTTCCTTATCTACTCCAGTGGAATCATAGCCCTTTTAGTGCTCTTTACAGAACCATCTTAAAGCATTTTCTTATTTTTTCAACATAATATGTACATAGCTTTTGAGTTAGCATGACAAGATAACAACATGGTCCATATGAGAATATTTACATTATGCATGCCTAGTCATTCAATAGTTGGGACTTTTCCTTGAGCTCCACATTAGGAACCCATACTAGAATATTTACATCATTGACATAAATTTGATTTATTACATTCCATGTCAAAACTATATGTATTACACAAAGTATTCCAAATATGTGTTAAAGATGTTCATGATGATGAACTATAAACCAACACCAACTTCAACTCTAACATGGAAAAAAATCCGTGAAGAGGACATGGGATGCAATGTAGATCCAAATTTGTTTAAGGGGGACATTGGGAGTCTCATGTATCTCACATCAACAAATCCAAATAGTATATATGATGTCAGCTTGATTTAAAGGTTCATGGAGGTTCCAAAAAACCTTGCACTAGCATTAGCAAAATAATTCTGAGATATTGCTAGAACAACTGTTAACACAAACCCAGCCAACAAAACCAGTCGACAATGATTCCCACTCTGTCGACACCCAAACCACTGCGATCTCCCTGAGCACCAACCCAAATAGGTTTTACACCGTTCAGCAACACCCGCAAGGCAGATGAAGTCTCACCCAAGATGTTCAAGGGAGAGCTGACAGAACCAAGTTTCCGCATAATAGGAGAGGACAATGTGCATCAACTTATCAGTTTAGCGCAACATTAACAGATCATTCAACTTATGCATTCACATAACCATTCATTATCATTTTTCAACAGATCTCATCATTCAATCATAACTACGATAAACACATTGATATGCAAACAGATCCAACAAAATAACATCATGTAAAGCAGAGAAACATCGTATCATAGATCATAGATCAATGTCGCGGATTCAAACCCTAGTGATATATCCCTTTTTACTCCTTCCATCTCCCAAGATACAGCTTCGTTGACTTCTTTTTTGACATTTTCTGATAATTCGTTTTTTCCTTTGTGTAGTTCTGCTTCAATTTAGTTGAGCCTTGAGTGTAAACCTTCGAGATTTTTTGAATCCTGGGCTCGGTTTTTTTCCTGACATACTCATTGTACCAAGAAGAATTTTATAATAATGAATTATTATATTAATTATTATATAATAACAATCTTTATTTTATTATTTTTTTTTCATAATAATAAAACAAATTTTGAAATATTATAAATACAATATTATAATATTTTTTTTTATGTAGGTTACGTGGAGGTGGGAAAATGGAGGCAGGGTGAGGGTGTTGCGAGGGGGAGGGAGAGAAGTGTAGCAGGCGGGAAGCCGGGGAGTAGATGTGTGCAGGTGGTGTGAGGGAAGATGGGGTGGCGAGCTTGATGTTGCGGGAGTGGGGGAAGTTGGTGAGAGGCGGGGAGAAGATGAGGTGGCTGTGGAGCAGCGTGTGGGAAACGTGAAGACGTGGGTGGGGAAGATCCGTGGAAAACTGCAGGCGGGATGTGAGGGAGATGCAGGTGGGCATGGAGCGGTGTGCGTGGGCGAGATGAAGGTAGTAGTGAATATGGGAGTGGGGATGTGCAGGGAGGGATGCGTGGAGGGGAGAGGGGCTGCCGAAGGTGCCTTGGAGCGAATGATTTTTAAACCTTCAAAATTCGAATTAGCCATAAATAGAATAATTGAATGATGGGTTTTTACAATAAGAGAGAAGATCTTTTATGAGTCTAAAACACACTGTTTCAATGAAATGGTGTGACCCTATGATTAGCTAATTAATATTACATTTAATATTTAAATTAATTGTTTTTAAATACTTAAATACATAATATATGTATAGCCAATTTTATTGTTCCAAATTATAAAGAACCATAAGGTGGCAATGTCTCTACATTTTGGTAAGTTGATATTTTGTAAATAGTTATTGATTTTGAAGAGATGTGAGTTACCACAAGAGGTTAATTGCTAGATATTCAAATATGGATAGCCAATTTTATTGTTCCAATGGAGTGAGAGTGAAAGCATCGCTAAGTTAGACAAATTTGATAACTATATCTAAAACCAATTTTGTATATGAATAAATGTTTTTTTATTGATGTTTAATAAGGTGTAAACCCTGCATATTCACTTAGAAAAAATAGAATATATTTGACATTGTCACTTTAATGTTTTGAAAGTATATCAAAATCAGAATAAATAATATATGTTGTTTATTAGAATATAGAATTTTAAGAATAAGGAATGGTTTTGTAAATATGATTATTTGAACTAGTACATTTTTAATAAAAAAGATCAAAATAATTTTGTATAGATATCATGTATCTAATTTTATATAAATGTCATATTAAACTATATCAATATGAAGTGTGAGATTTTATCCAAAATAGAAAGAATGTTCCAAATTTTATTGTAAATCTTATAGTAATAAGGAACAAAATTATGAAAAAGACAAAAAAAAGAACATTCCTCATATGACTTATTTTTTTCTCTATTTATTTAAATTTTAATTTTATTAGTTCAAAATTTGAAATAAATAATTATAAGAAAAGGAATATAAAAAATAAATGGTAGCTAGTGATGAGTGGATAACCAACATTTCATGGTCGATAACTAGAAGAATGTAAAATAAAAAATAAAAATAATATAAAAAAATTTGATAGTTGATAAATGGATAATATGAAGAATGTCACTCATAACATGTAGTCACACATAGATAACTCAGACTTGAACTCGTTTAACTAAAAGAATATGAAAAATAAAAAGTAATTTCCAAAAGGTCTTGGATTCCATAACTATCTATCAACCATTTAATCATTATCAACTTATCCACTATATAGATGTACTAGTATAATATCATTCAACTTTTAAAAAAATACTAATAAAAATTTAAATAAAAAACCAAATAAAACTTTGGTGGTACTTTACACATTTAGAAACAATAAATGTATTTGCATAAATATAATAGTAAAAAATGAATACTCCAAATGTGGTACAACAGAACGTGGAAGGAGCATATGAGGCACCTAGATGAGATTCTCAGTATTATTATGGAGGAGCAGTCCTTGTATGCCAAGGCCTCCAAATGCAAATTCGGCCTTCCAGAGATTTTGTACTTGGGCCATGTGATCAGCGCTCAGGGCGTACAGGTTCACCAGGAAAAGATTCAGGCCATACTGGATTGGCCCACACCTAGATCCCTTATCGAGACCATGTTTAGTGTATGTGAGCTTATCTCAATTGTTATTTCGATTGCTGATTCACTCCATATCAAGATAAGGATGGCAGTTCAGTTGTAATTTTAAGAAGGTTTACATATTTAGTAACAGCCCTTGGAAAGAAAAATTCAAAGTTAGCGTTTCCATAAACAGATTTATAATGCTAAATTTATTTTAGCAATTTGACTGAAAGCAGCCTTCCCCTCCCACACTCGGGATTATTTAAGGGCGAATGAGGGTAGCAATAGCAATTAGTTTTCAGCTGTGCTCGTCGATACAGATCTAACAATGGCTTTTCGCAGTATCTTGTTCATGATTATGTTTTTCTCCTCGGCTCAGCTCTTTTGGTCTACCAACGCATTGGCTTTGAAGGGCAATATTATACAGTCCGAAATTAACTCAACTGGCCACCATGTGAACACAATGAAAGAACCTTCTTCAGTCGATACATGTAAGAGTTCTACCAATTTATATCAAATCTGAATTGATGTATATTAAATCTCAATTGATCTGGACTTCAGACTTGTCCTTTTATGATTCAAAGCATTTTTTTTTTTGTTCAAATCGATTAAGTGACTGAGTAACGTTGTTGTTTTGTGCATGCAACAGCAAGGTGCTCAATCAGTAATATTCAAATTGTTTCATACCCTTCCAAAAACGACCCCTCCAATGATTTCTCAGAGGCAGAAGTGTCCAACAACTGTCCATATTGCTCCGCCTGTAACATAAAAATTGATTGCTCGCAAGTGATAGCTCCATCATTGGGGACTGTATGTGCGCCGAAGATCTGCCTTGGTTACAGGGAAAAATGGTATTTTGGTTACAAGGGAAAACCAGTTTCAAACTTCAATGTCATATCGGTGGATTTTCAATATTGTACGTGATGTGATGTTACTTGGATCTCATCTCTGTAACATCTATATATTTTATATTATCTGGTTAATAAAACATCTTTTATATTATCTGGTTAATAAAACATTTTGAGTGCTTGATTTGTTATAATGTAGTATTTTACCTTATAAATTCTCATTTTAATCATGTAGCTTATTTATAATATTGCTGAATTTTTAAAATAATTCACTTTTAAATGTTTTGTGGCCTTCTTATAGTGTTTAATTGGGTAGGTTCCTTCCAAATCTATCACTTCAGCTACATATTTATTCACAATCATATATAATGTTCAAATAGTAAGCTACAGTATTGGGCAGAAAGGATCCTAATCCTGGATAATATGTTTTTTTTAATATTTTAATATGTTTTTTTTAATATTTTAATATGTTTTTAATTTTTTTTCTCATATTGTAAATAATTGCTGTGAATTGACTCATTTGAGTAAGAGTGACCCATACAGACTCTGAGAGAGATTTCGGCTTTAATTTTAGCTTTCCATTTTGCTCGTTTTCATCTCTTTTCATGAAACCTTTTATTTTCACTTATGAGCAGAAAACTTTAGAAAGATTGATGCATTATTTTCATTTAAGAAAAACAATAGAAAGGACAGAAGAAGAAAAGCTCAGGGAGAAAGAACTTGCTTTTAGTTTGTAATGAGCAGAAAAAGTTTGACACCATCAAACCTTGGTATTTTCTTGTAACTATAAATTATAGTTTTATAATTTTAATGGAAAGTTATTTGTTAAATTTTAAGTTTCTGAAAATCTCTGTACTTGCCTTTTTAACTCTTTGGTATTTTATAATTATAACTCCATTATGAAAAGGGTATTTATGATGAAATATCATATTTAGAGCAAAATAGACAAAATGTAGTTGTACAAAGTATGAAAGCAAGTAAAGAGCATAACATGGAAACATACAAAACAAATAAACTAAACATAAATAGAAAACTTTTATCCATATTTAAAAGTGGATGTAATGTTCACCTATATTTAAAAGTGGATGTAATGTACACATGTTTCTTAAGGGGCAATCTTTAATATGAGTTGAATTCCAAATTAATATTCCTTAACAACATATTACATACTTTTTAATACAATATATACTTCTGGCTCACCAAAACTCTATCCACTTAGGGGGCCTTCTTTAATGAAGTCACATACATTTATTTATTTCACACTAAAATTCATGGCCTTAATTAATATAGATGGTCCTCAATACATTAAATGACAATCTATTCCACTAATTAGGAGAGTTAGAGTGGGACTCTAACATGCCCTCCCCTTTATAAAGCATCCTTGTCCTCAAGGTTGAAGACGAGAAAATTAGTAAAGAACCTCTCTTGATTCTCATATGACATCTTCAAGTTGTGTATCCTCCCATTGGATCAAAACTTCGTATATAGTTCCTTGGAAAATAAGACACTCGCATTTGTCCAAAACTGCCTCAAGTGGCAACTAAATGGAATCCGCATTGTCCAATTCAAGATGTCTAGTTTAACATATAACATATAACATCTTCAAGTGGTGTATCCTCCCATTGGATCAAAACTTCATATATAGTTCCTACAAAGAAGACACTCACATTTGTCCAAAACTGTCTCAAGTGGCAACTAAATGAAATCTACATCATCCAATTTAAGATGGCTAGTTTAAACTTTAGAATTGGACCCAAGCACTTTCTTCAAGCATGACACATGAAACATTAGATGGAGCTTAGAATCATTGGGAAAATCTAATTGTAAGCCAGTGGACCTATACATTTGAGTAAATCATAGGGACCATAAAACTTAGAAGCTAACTTTTTGTGGCTCTTCTCCTTGAGTAAGGTCTTCTTATAGGATTGGATTGTAAGAACACTTGATCCCCTTCACCAAATGGTATTCTAAGCAATGTTGACTTGCTCGTTGATTCATGTGATTCTATACCAACACCAAATTATCTTTGAGGTTACAAAGAATGTCATCACAGGCTATCAAGGTGTTTTCCACCTCCTAAACCTTAGAGGGGCCTAGTAAGTATGATATTATTGATGGGGATGGTTGTCCATACACTATCTCAAAGGGGGTCATTTAAATAGCAACATGATAGGTAGTATTGTACCACTACTTTGCCAAGGGTAACCACTAGACCCATTGGGCTTGTTCCAAAGAAGAACAATGTAAATAAGATTTCAAACATTTGTGGTTTACTTCTCGTCTAGCCATCAGTTTAGGAGTGATATGAAGTGTTGAGATTCAATTGGGTATCTTGAAGCCAAAACAACTGTTGCAAGAAATCACTAGTGAAGGTGGGATCATAATCAGTCATAATGAATTTAGGCGCATGCCATGAAATTTAAAATTATTGTCCATAAAGACCTATGTTACTTTGTAAGCTTTGAATGGGTGTTGTAAGGCACATATGTGAGAATATTTGAAAAGGCTTTGATTTTGATAAACCCACAATGAAGTCCAAAGAAATGTCAACCCACAAAGTTACAAGAATGGTAATAGTTGTAAGGATCCTAGAGGTTTTATTGTTTTCCTTCGTGTCATTGGCAAGTATGACATTCAACCACAAAGGTGCAAATTTCCTTCTTTGACATGCCTTCCCAAAAGAAAATATTTTTATATGTTTTCAAAAACCTAGAATGACACATTGTGGGGGAGAAGTGTAATTCATATAAAACTTTGGATTTAAGTGAGGAATCACAAACCAAAACAATATGGCCTTTATAGTAGATCTCATCATCCTACAAAGTGTAACTTAGGTGTTCCTGTGGCTTGTAGCTAGTGGACCATGTGCATGATATTGGCATCCTCTAACCCATTCTTGGTGTGCCTCCTATAGCCAATTAAGCACTAAGAAAGATAAGGAAAATATGGACCCTTACTCATCATGCTTTATAAAGAGAGCATCAATCACAATATTGCATTACCCTTCTTATATATAATCTCATATTCATAACCTAACATTTTGGTGATTCACTTTTGCTACTCTAGGGAGGAAAGCCTATGTTCCATGAATATTTCAAGTTGCGGTTCTATATTTTAATGTGAAAACGATTCCCCATCAAGTAAGGACACCACATATCAATTTCATGAAAAATAGTTAAGATTTCCTCCTTATAAGTGGATCGTCCCAAGTTTCTATCACATAATCGTTTACTAGTGAAGGAAGTGGGCATACCTCTTGTAGTAACATATCCCCAATTCCTTTGCTCGAGGTATCACACTCCAAAACAAAAGTCTTATGGAAGTCAAGCAAGTGAGGAATGGTGCAGTACACATTACATATTTTAAATTCTAAAAATCCTTTTCATCTTCTTCATTCCAACTAAAGCATTATTTTTTAGCAAGGTCATGAGAGGAGTAGTAATTTTACTATAGCTTTAGACAAAGTCATGTTAGTAACTTGTGAGGCCCAAAATAGCACACAAACTTTTAAGGATTTTGGGATAAGGCCAATCTTTCACTGCGTCGATTTTTTTAGGATCCACGTGCACACCACCCCAATAACAATGTGTCCCAAATATTCAACTTATAAAGCACCAAAAGTTCATTTAGAATCCTTGAAGAACAATTGTTAATTGTGGAGGAATTTTAAAACCTAATCCACATCTGCCACACAAGTTTTATTGTAAACAAAGATGCCATCAAATAATACTAGGATAAAATGGCATATAAGGGGCTTAAAGATGTGGTTCATGAGGCTCTAAAAGGTGGAAGTTGCATTTCAAAGAGAAAAGGGCATCACCAAGAGCTCGTAATGGCCATCATGAGTATCTAAAACAAATTTGGGAATACCAACTTACTATATGCAAATTTGGTGATAGCTAGAGAAAGGATCAAGTTTAGTGAAGATTGTACTCCATGTAGCTCATCTAAGAGATCATTAATTAAATTATTAAAATCAAGAAACGTCTACCAAGTGCCTTCTATTTTAAGGACAATGACAATCATATAAGAATAGGGGTTGGTACTAGGACAAATGATACTAACAATGAATAGCTCTTGTGCAATCTTTTCAATTTCATTCTTTTGGACAAAAGGATGATGATATGGGTGCATATTGAGTGGTATCCTATTCGGAAACAATGGGATGTTATGATTATGCTCTCTATGTGATGGTGGTCATCCTTGTTGATGTTCAAATACTTTTTTTTTGTCCAATACTAACTACAAATATGGATTAATTATTTGAGAAGCATCCTCAAAGGCTTGAATAGCATGGAATTGTGCAATAATAATAGAATACCCTTTTAAGAATTTTTCCCATACGGTGGTTGTTGATGATTTTGAGATTTTATACTTTGAGACCTTTGAGTTTGTAGAAATATTGGTCATCCTTCTCAAGACTCGTGTAATTCTAGAAGTCAATGGTTATGGGGTTTGGTGTTCATAGTCATTAGGCACCCAAACAAATATCATATCCACCCTTTTCAATGGAAAACATGTCATTTTTCAAGAAATACTCACCCATTTGAAGTTCCACATTCTCAGAATGAACACCACTCTTCGTATATCTTACATGAGCCATCATAATTTGAAATGTATTAACATGGATATACATTAATGTGTTTCTTAGGCAACACAATGATGAATGAAATTATGGGTTTTTTCATTATCTAGTAGGGTAATCATGGCCTCGGTTGGTAGATATAGCTGACCAACTATAGCATTTGAGGGAGGGGGAAAACAATCAAAGCATGAAGAGAGATTTGGGGTTCTTTACATGGTTGGTCGGGAAGAGGAACTTCCTTAGTGATAAGATTGACTTCCTCTTGACTCCTTCCATCCCATTCCTCATTATAAATGGCAATAAACAATTTATGATGATTACAATTATGCCCTAGAGAATATTTTTCATCACACTTATAGCAAAGACTATGAGTCGATGTTCCACCATTTCAACACAAGTCATATTGTGGACCTTGAGGGGCAAGGCAGATTGCTAAATAGACACGATATTTGGGTAGGGATGTAGAGGAAATTAGAGGAATATTGATTGATCATAGGATATAACTTAGTAAAAAATATTGTGTCAAGTGGCATCCAACGAAGTAATAGGGTGCTTCACCTTTACATGGGCTCTAGATTTATCCTTAAGACCATTGATAGACCATTGCTTTAAAAAATCGGTATTTAAATGTTTTTTTCTAACATTAAACATTCAAAATCATCGATACAATATTTTACCATGTTTATTTGGCTCAATTTGGTAATCTATCCAAAAAAAAATGTATCTCTAATAAAGCAAGAAAACAAGTTTTTCACAAACTACCTCCATGTAGTGACCCTTGGAACTACATTATTATGCTATTACTACCACTTAACACTTTTTCCTATCTATATAGAGCACAAATATTTTGAGTTTCAATGGTTCATCTGCAATGAAATGAAGGGAAAATTAATGATCCATTTGGTCAACCCAACTAGTTGGATCCTACCATCAAACTTATTCAGATGAACTTTACAGAGGTGAGGCATCAAATTGTGGGATAAGTCAGAAAAATGACAATTTTTAGTGGGATATTCTTCATACTCAAGGTGGTTACACTTATGGTATTCTTCGTAAAATATAATTTCACCCTCCTCATTCTTTCCCTTCAAATTTACAATTTGATCAATACAAAGGCCAACTTGTGCAGTGAGGGAAGACATATCGGATTCCATTTTGTTAATTGAATAGGTGAGAGATGCATGTGTTTTATATACTTACTCAATGATTAACATGCTATGGGTGTTTTTCATGGGACCAAGAGCTACCTCAACATGATTAATTTCCTAAGAGCTATGTCAACATGATCAATGCCCCAAGAGGAATGGAGATGGGTCATAAGTAATGGTCTTATCAAGTCAACATAAAAAATGTTTATTGTTGAGTGGCACCACAATGATTTGCATCGCAAAAGGATTATTTGGAGCTAGGTATCCATTCCGCAATGGTGTTGATATAAGATTGTAATAAGAGGATAGGGTTTGCAAGGTCCTAAAGATACAGAAGTGTCAATTATTATAGCTCTTTATATACCAAAGGGTTTCCAATAATAGTTCTTGGTCAAATATTTCATGGCACCCACTCAAGAGGATAGATTGTACCCTTATCCATACTACATGACTCCCTCGTATGCAAGAGTGATCTCCATAGGTATTTTTCTTGGTGTACGATAGTAATAGGATGTACGGTTTGTTTTAGGTGCTCCTGGGGGGCTTCTAATATTCCCAAGGGTCAAACACAAATATGTATACAAGTGTTGTCTAATGTTGTACTACTTGAAGGGGTGTCAATAGAGGTTACAAGGGTATACAACCAGGGGATGCTCGTTGTATTTTCTATACATATCATTCCCCAACTATAGGTTTACCCATTGAACAACAAAAATCTATGTTATTTGAAGACTTCGAAGCACAACTCTAGGCTAAAAAATATTTTTTAGAATAGGAGCATGTGTTGGAACATGAAATTACCTTGATACCACTTGTGGGGTTCCTTGCTAGCTGAAACATAATATTTAGATAAAAATAGATAGAATATAGTTGTTGAAATAAAATAATAGACGAAGACAATTGGAAATAGATGTTGAAAACAAATAAAATAAACATGAATGGTGAAATAAAAATAGTAAGAAAACCTTCACTGGTATTCAAAAATGTATGTAATGTTCACTTTCCTCTTCAAGGGGTAACCTCCAACATGAGCATTGTGTTAAATACAATAATATTCACTTAAAAACATAAAACATAACTTTCACTACAATATATAGTTATAAGTGAACAAAGCTCTAACCACCTAGTGGAACTCCATTAATAAGGATTTGAACACTAACTAGTGGACCTTCTTTATTAAACTCACTTACATTTATTGATTTCACACTCTACTACCTCATTGGGACTTATTTAATAGATAAATCCCTCAATACATTAAGTAAGAATCTATTCCATTAACTAGGGGAGTTAGAGTGCGACTCTAACAATTTGTTTGATATCATAACATGCATAAACCTACACATAAGTGTGATACCCATGGATCAACCATAGTTTTAAAAATCAATTTGTACAAAATCAAAATTGGCCATTTTGACAGAGTAGATGGTCATCAAACAGTCCCTTAAACCTGTTCAAGTGACCTATCTTATACCAACCTAGTCGGGTCGGTGTCCAAATCAACCGATTCAATACTGACCTGATCAGATCAACCAAGTCACAACATAGATCCATTGATGTGTCTAGGTCAACACACGTGGGGCCACAAACAACAAAATAGACAATTTTATTTTTATTTTTTTCCTAATCTAACCTAACCCTAAAGCTATTTAATGAACTTAACCTAAACTAACGTAGGCATTCAACGAGTACTACTACCACTGTTGCAAATGACCTTAAAGGAGTTCAAGCTTGAGCCTGAGCTTGATGCCATTGCTAGTCTTAGTTCTTCTGCTTCTAGTACTAGTGATGAGTTTGATGATGTATGACAGTTGACCATGTAGTATGATGTATGATCATGATGTAGTGGCATCATGATTCATAGCATGTCTTTTGGACTCTATACAACAATTATATATTTTGTTCCAAATATGTATTGCATAATACACTTACCATTTTGATTATATTCACTTTTATATGGTATATACATGAGCAAACTTTGGATATTTTGTCTCTAATGTTTTGGAATCATGGATTAGAATCTTTAAAATATTGTTTTTCTCTTTAAGAAATTTTTAGCAAACCAAGTCATTAAATTCAAATCAGTCAAATTACTACCGAGTCATTGTTGATCCGAAATCCGAGTCAAAGTTAACCCTCAGGTAATTCCAAGTTCAAGTGCGATTTTTCAAACTATGGAATCGACACAAGAACAAGGAAGGAAGGAAGGAAATATTTCAACGTCTACGAGGCTAAGAATAACCGATGGGACAAACCAACTCGCCCGCTATTTTCTGCAATCCAATCCTTTGTCTGTTCAACTTGATGATGAGCATCCTTAATTTTTCCACAGTCCCCTCGTTAAATAAATCATCCCAAGATTTATCCGCCAAGACATTTGCATACCTGTCCCTATTGTCCTTAAAGGCTTCGCACTCTAAAATGAAGTGTTTTTCTGTCTCCACCTTACAAGCGGTGCAAAAAATACACTCTTTTTGCCCAAGCTTCTTTTGGCATTTTCCATCGCCCGGTCTCACAGTGGAGTTGATGGGAATTAGTTCTTAATTGAGCAATGAGAATTTTGGCTTTCCAACGTGTATTGGGCCCTATGTACGCCTTTTGATGCTGATTGTAGGTAGGGTTAAAGTCTTCAATATAATACTTTATCTTTCTCCCTAGCTCTTTATCCCAAGTTCGCTTGTGGAACTTATTGATAACAAAAGCCTTTATTTCTTTACTATTTGTAGGGCACATGCTCAAGCATCCAAGTCATTTACATATTTCTCAAGCATCTCTTTACTATTTTTTTACATATCCCACTTGCTAAGCATTTAATATTTTGCCGCATCCAAGTCTTCTTTCTTTTGCACAATATGTCATTGAAGACAACCTTAGGCCATCTACCTTCTTCCATTTGCTCAACTCTTTTTAGATATCTTATGAGTCTCACCATAGCGATTGCTTCAATAGAAGCCACCCCCATTTCACTTAGCATGACTTCGTATGGCACTGAACTCTTAATTTTGAACTTGCTTGTGATCATGTGTTTTTGAATCTTTCCTATTTGCTTCCACTATAAGTCAAAGGTACTGTTGGCCCAAACTTCACAACCATAGAGAATAACCGGGATCACTAAGAGAGCCAAAAAAGGGTTTGCATAGTTTTCCAGTCCCATAACTCTACCTCTCTGCACCTATTTTGGAAAGCATAAAACGCTTTCCAACCTCCCAGAGTTCTTTTTTTCCTGCAGCCTTCCCAACTCAAACTTTTGTTGAAGTCGATTCTGAGGTACTTGTAATCTTCCACTACTTCAAGGGTACTGTCTTCAAAGTAGAACTTATGTTGTTTATGTTTTCTTTTGCTAGAAAAAACTACCACTTTCGTCTTGCTAGTATTTACTCGCATCCCAATTGTTCTACAAAAGTGCTCAAGGGAAATCAAGTGCTCTTGCAAGCCAAGCGCAGACTTAGCAATCAAAATAAGGTCATTTGCATACAAAAGAAGCCTTATCACATACTCGCCCATGAGGACGCCATCCCCGCCCTCTAGCTTTAACCACTCTTCAAGTTTGTCAATATATAAGCCAAAAATGGTAGGGGATAATGGGCACCCTTGCTTGACCCCAATATCGCTTCTGAAACTCTCGGAGATACCATCTGATGTTCTGATTTTGACTTTGACCTCCTCATATACCCTGTGAACAGCTAGCTAGCTGCTCTAAGATGTATAGAAACCCCAAGTTCCTATACAATAAAGAACTTCCCTATCAATAAAGAAAATAAAATATAAATAATGGAACCAAAAATCCTTATTTCAAATAAATTTATTGTGTGGCTTCAAATGATGTGTCCAATCAGCAATAATGCTCTAGCCCCGTATTTACATAGACTATTTTTTATTTTCAATATATTTTGAGGATTGTGCACTCTACGTTTCTCAACTATGTCTTGCATTTGTCAAGTTGTGTCTTTCCTCTTACCATTAAATTGTTTTGGGCTTCTATAAGAATTGCGTCTTCAACGAGTTCACCAGTAAATTACTTGAAACCCTAGGAACCTGCACGAGTTTAAACAGAATTACGTTAGGAAATAATAAAGTCAACGCTCAGAGCCAAGGTTGTTCCGGGCAGGCCTGGAATTTGACGTCCCGTAGGACGTTTTTTCCATCCTGGGACGTATTTTACAGGTTTGTGAAAAATTAAAACGTCAATGTTGACGGCTATGAAAATGAAAACATAGATTTGACGTTTACAAATTTTTATTTCCCGTCATAAATTTTAGCCTGCATTTATGTCCTAGCTTGTCCATAATTACCTAGATTTCCATTCTTTCTATTTTTATAGCCATACACAAATCCTCTAGGCACATATCTACTAGTGAAGACAGAGGCAAGAGCAGAGGCGGGAAAGGAAACCTAAATTTGGTTCAACAAAAGTTGGAGAGGTAACGGAGCTTACAATGCCACCGGGTTGAAGCACAACTATACCCTGTTTACCCCGCCCATTTTTTATCTAATTGAATGAGGGGTCGCTGATTGAGTTTATCACTAAGCAGATCTAGAAAATAAACATAAATACCCAGGAATACAGACAAGGGCGGGTGCAAAGAAAAAGATGGGAGTTCAAGATTGACCAAATTCTGGTGCATAAGCGCCAGACTCAAAAGCAATGCAGTCATCGTCTAAGAAAAAAACAATGCAACCGTCTCAGAACCAATTGATTCTGGGAAAACATCAGCAACATAAGTTCGTTAGTCTGGCAGCGTCAGAAAGACATCCAGTTCTAGGTGCAGTCCAAAAGGTGCGTGGACTGGAGTAGGGTTCAAAGTTTTTCTCAATCAATAATTTTTGTTTTTTAACAATTCTATAAATTGATTTTAATTGTAAAAGTTTAATGTTTTGGTTACAATTTGAATTAATAAAATGTTTGTATAGCTTTGCAAACTTAAGGTAGACTAAGTTTAATAGCTTTGCAAACTTAAGGTAAACTAGCAAATATGTCATAAAATTCTATTGTTCCGTGGATGAATTTATTAGCAATAGCAAATAAATTGACATTTTAAAATTTACATAAAAGATAAAGTGACAATTGACACTTTAAAATTTACATAAAACGTAAAGTGACAGGCATACAAAACTTATAACCGTCATTAAATTTTCAATTGACGGGCACCAAAATTTTGAATTTGAAATTCCAGGCCTGGTTCCGGGACTTCCACAAACCTCACTACAAGAGCTCAAGAAAAAATACCCGCCAGCACTAATTTACCCTTTCGCACTTTTGTCTCTAAGCTCAGGGAAGTCGCAATAACTCGGAAAGATCGACCTTGGCAATAACCAGCTAGGTGGAAAGCTTCTTGTTGAAATTGGTCCATGCAAGCAACTTGGTGAGACTATCTTTCAAAGAACCAATTCTCTAGTTCAATATCTATGAATCTCGATATTTTGCCAGTGATTAATTATTTAGACCCCTCCAATTTTACAGAATATAAATAGCAACGAGAAAAATCATTATGGTTGTTGAAGCTAGAGTGCCCAGAGGACACTAATGCCGGTTCTGGTTGTTGATGCTAGAGTGCCTAGAGGCTACTAATTCAGCTTGCAAAGACGTCATTAATACGTGCAGGTTATAACTATGTTGAATGCTCAAGGCAAGGCTAGTCACTAGGAAAAATGCTACACGGGATATTTGCAAAGAACCAAATACATATAGAAATTATTGAAGTGGAGCTAATAGCATTTTTACTTTTAGCCAGGGCAGTTAACTCGAAATAGCTATTTCATTTCAACGGCGAAGTTAATATTTGGCTAGCTGGGACAGATGGAGAATGAAACATTATCTCCATTGCTCTTTGTCAAAACAGAACGTAGAACTGAAGAATATCACCAAAGGCTTGGATTGAATGATTAATTTGCTTTAATTTCAAGGTCGTGTCATTTGCTCAGATTGCTTGCAATTTCAAGGTCGTGTCATTTGCTCAGATTGCTTGCTCCGTGGTGGAATGGAACTTATGAATCGAAGGTATGGCTCGCTTACCGTCAATTTGTCAGACTCCCCTCTAGTTGTTATCTCTCGTCTCAAACAAAGAGTCGAAGAATTTGCTTACACCAGGTAAAACATGCACCTGCCCCAAGAAAATCAATAGAAATTACAACCTTCACGGTTGAAATGGGAGACAGATGTACTCTGAATTATTGTTATATTACATTGCATGTCTGCACGCAATGCAGATGCACCAGCGAGCAACTGGGTATAACAAGATATGCTCTTGAAGGGCAAGCATACCACATCATTTCCTTGGCTGTAGAAGCAGAAATGCATATGCATAGGTTGTTTGAAATCAGTATTAACTAGAATCACATAAACTCTACAAGCTAGATACCAGTTGTATCAAGAGTAGCAAGGTGCTTTACAGTTCAATATGGGAGAGACATTGTAACCTACAGTAATATTACCAAAAATAATATATATATATATATATAAATACATGTATGGTCATAAAATAAAATAAAAATACATGTATGTTCAAAATAAAAATAAAAATTATGAAAAGTAATGCCTAAAAACTTAAACCAAGATCTATCAAGCAAGAGAGATTCAATTTCATGAGTTTAAAATTGAAAAAAAAATTATAACTCATAAAATTGGATTTCTCTCGGTGCCTCATAGATCCGAGTTTAAGATGGATCTATGCTGATAGTGATGAAGTGATGCAAGAAGTTCCTACCAAGTACATCAAACTCCATGCATATAGTTTGCTATATATAGTATTATGTGTTTGAAATGTACAGTACTAGCTTTAAGTAAATGTTCATGTTCTATAACGAGAGCTTAGCCACCACTTACCTTGAAAGGATTGCCATTAATGGCCATTTACCAGCATTGGCATTGATAGCCATTACCAAGCAGAGAGATATGCATGTCAGAGGTACTAATACCAAACAGAGTAGTCTAAACAGGCAACGTTTTCGCCTCCTTTTTTACTCTTTTACTGCTACTCTTTGACAGAATCTGGCAATGATTTTTTGAAATTCATTATAACAGCGGTCAAATTTGCATAAAATGGGTTTTCAGGAGTGCTAAATCCATTTCTACTCCCAAAAAAACGATTTGAGTGCAGGAAAAAAATCAAATTCACAGGAAAAAAAAATTCGGGGAATTCCGGCCAAAATCAGCTGGAAAAGCCAAATGGTCGTGCGGATTTTCATTTAAACTCTTTCATATCAAAAAATGTAAAGTTATGCTTATGCGTGGCTCTTTAGAGAAGTTTCATGCATCATGATTAATAAATACACATCGTTTTTAAGAACTTATGAAACACTCGGAATAGTTTTCCAATTTTTAAGTTTTATTAATTTTGAATATATTTCTTATTCAGAGAAATATGGCCATACCCCATAGCGATTTTGGTCACATCAAAAGCTTTACGCCAATCAAAATATTGAATTTGAAAATGTTTTTTTTTAAATAAAATAAACTAATAAATGTTTTATACAGAACATCCACACACTTCAGAAAAATTAACGAAATATTGTATAGTCAGGCAATAGACTCGTAACCCAAAACTATAGTCCCTGGCGGCCCAGGGAATCACGACCTATCATTGCACTTGGCTAAAGATCCCATAATAGGTAATCAAATAACGATATTAGATTCCGACTCCTTGGAATTATATAGAACAAAGAGAATAAAAAAAACGGAATAACATATTCCTCAAATTCATCAAGTCTAAAGAAAAAAAGTAATGTTTTTCATCAAATGCGTACCGGTTCTTACATTATCCATTTCGTAAATCTTTCCCAAGAACAACCTAAAATAAAGCCCATCTCTATCTCAACTCGTCAACTTGCACACCTATAGCATAAGGCCAAGAATCCTATTATTCTAATATAGGTCTACAACATGTATTTTTCTTCAAATCCCATAAATTTTTCAATGCTTGTCCTATCCAACAAAATACTTACGACAAAATATAAGTTAGTAATATATACCATTAACACAAATTCTTGTAGATAATTTTAGACCTTTATAACAAATTTTGACAAATTTTAACAAATGCAGAGGACAAAGTCCTGCAAACCATAGTTTGTTTTTGCCCTGATTGTTGAAGAAATCGATCACTTTTTAATTAACGCATTCATAAAACAGAATGATAAAAATGAAATCACTGACCATCTTAGTTTGCAAACACGGAGTGTCGTTCATTTGGGAACAACAGTTGACAAGGAAGCATTTGTTGCAGGTTTGTCATGCTCTCGAAGGAAATGGTAAAGCACCAACAGGGTTAAGGAAACTCAATTTTCTAGAAAACAAAACGGGATTCAGCTTATTGCCATGTTCATAGGAGTATTGCTTATTTTTTACCAGCTCATAAAATCTAGTTAAACACAGTATGTCAAAACGTTTTCATGCAAAACTGGTATAACCTCCCTCTAAATGAGTTTTGTATGGGTACAACATTGTCCATTTGGCAGTATCAGTGGTCGGAGGATCAATCCATTCCATGGCATAGTCTTTACTTTAAAAATGTACAGGCAATAAAAAGAAAAATGTAAGATATTAGAGATGTGACAAGTTCAAGAGTCCAGGTCACCGGAAGCAGAGACGAAGGGATGGCTGGTATCACCAAAGAGCCAAACAGCCACCCAACAGCAAGTGCTCCAAACCTGTCAACCACGAAAAGTTTAGTAATGGGTACTGCTCACTGCCATTGGAAGATCCCACTACAGATTTCCTCAACATATCCATTGAATAACATTGCAATCATTGCCTGCTTATGTAGGACTAGCAGACTTTAATTTCAACCAGATAAACTCTGGCAGGACTTCACAAGTGCAGCTTACCCAAGGACACAAGCTCTTCCGATACTCTTCACTTTCTCATTCAGAAAATATATGCATGCCACCAGGGAAACTGCAACCTATAAAAACACCAGCAAAAGCAAAATAAATCTGAGAAAAAAGTCCCTCTGGAATCCACCATAAACACCAGTGCAGACCTTTAAAGCTCTATACATACAGCAAACTGAACAATAAATGAAATTGGTCTGGCGTTCAGCACCTTGCTTATTTTGCAATACTAGTTGGTTATTTCAGTCAACCCGCACTTAATGATTGTTACTACATTTTCAGGAAACTAGGTAATGTGTTTCAGTTCTATCATCAATGAGAGTTTAAAAAAATTATCCCTGGAGAAAAATAAGACTTGCTGATGTAAAATTTCTCGAATACCCAATCAAAACAATTCCTCTACCAAATTTGAAGTTTAAACTTTTTAACATCTCTGGCATGACTACTATTTTCTAGCAAAATTTTGAAAGATCAGGGTGTTTTATTTCAATACCGAATTTGATATGGGGTGACTTCAACCAGAAAAGTTATCTTTAATAAATTATGATTTATAAAACTAAAAACTTGAGAACGCACATGTGACAAGTCAAAGAGTAAGAAAGACAACTTGAGCACGTTATATTTCCATCAAGAACAACCACCTTGCTTAGTGGCAATTTTCTAATGATTTTGCACAGAATTGTATACATGAAGATTTAGAAATTACAACTTTGTGCCAGTAATATCTATTATATTATATCACACACACACACACACCTGTTTCCTAGAAATTTCGAAGTGCTATTTTCAAAACTTTTACAGTTTCCAAGCTTCAGCTAACTTGGGAATTGGCAAAAAAATAGCAAGATCTAGATATTACTTGTTTAAGTGTCACCTATGTCACATGGTTCGGGTTCGAGTTCGACAAGTTCGAGTTCGACAAAGATGAAATTCGATTGATGAAATTCGATTCGAATTCAAATTTTCAGATGAGATTCGAATAAAGTTCGGCTTTAGATTCTTTAGTATTAATATTTTCAAAATATAAATTATATTTTATTGCATATTAACATATCATATATAATGGCCCATGGGGTGTAGAATAGACGGTAAATGGGTGTACTGTTAACTCCTTGTGTAAGGTCACCGGCTCAAAACTCAGTGGGCACCAGCCGTACGAAAATAAACCATATCATATATAATTTATATTATATATAAAAATAAATTAGATTTAATATATTTTACGTATATCACAGATAACTAACGTTTAATACTATATTGTGATTAATAACATAATGTAAAATATATCATATATGATGAATATAACATATTACATGTTGATTAATAACATAATGTAAAATATATCATATATGATGAATATAACATATTATATGTAAATTAAGTTGAAGACGTCCATCCGCCATCGATTACCAGCGACTTTGCCGTCAATTATCATTCACGGTGGTGATTCATGAGGGAAATAATACTTGGCTGCCGTCAATCACAATCTACCTTTCTGTCGATCACAATCTACCTTTCCATTGATCAACATTCCCTGTTGTGATTCATGACAAAACTAATAGCTGTTTGCCATCACGACTCACGAGGAATCAAGTCTAGACCACCGTCCACCATCAGCCACAGTCAATCCAAGGGAGAGGAGAGGTGCAAACAATGAACAATGAAGCACGACGATCAGGGTAATGAACTTTATGTTGAAAATCGACAAATTTAGACAATTTTTTTTTCACCTTGAAATTCGGCTGAATTTGAATCTTGAACCTTAAGATGCGGCAAATCTTGTGACTTTAGTGTCACATCAAAAGATCTTCATATCTGCACACTATAGGGAGCTTTCATTTCTCATGGTACCATTCAACATGGGAAACAAATGAAATGGGAAATTGATGTGGAAAACCAAAAACAACAGAAAGATCAAAGGCCAAAAAATGAAAAAAAAAAGAATTAGAATGAAAAATCACAGCAAAGTTGCAAACATCAGCGCAGCGAAAAAATCGGCAAGGTCCAGGAAACATCGTTTCAAGAAATCTGGATAGCACATCGGCAAACATCAGCAATAAATCGACAAACTTAAAAAAATACAAAAAAACACATTTCACCTTTAGAAAAAATCAGGAAAAAATCAACAATATCTTAGGATAAATCGGGAAAAAATCGGCAATATCACGAGGAAAAATTGCCCTGAAAAAATAGGCAAGATCTATGGTGTAATGCTCTTCATGTGTGGATGGTGATTGTCAAATGCTTATGAGGTATAATCTGTGTTATTTATCATTGCTTTTGCTAGTTAATGGTTGGCCTTGAAGGAGAGAGCTCCCTCCTATTAAGGTAAGAGTTTATTCCAGTTTGATTTATGCTCTTACTACTGCTTGTTTCAGATCTATTGGAGTTGTATGTATTTTAAGTTTAATTGTATGCTTTCCAATTATCTCTTCCAGCAGCACCTATGTTTTAACCCTCTGTTTGTGCAAGGATTTCTAAGTTGCAGGTGATCTCGCTTGTAGAAAAGGTTGAGCGGGTTTGCATCTTCCTCATCTTCAAGATCTTCTGAATGACATAGTCCCTCGGTGTTCCACCAAAGCTGGTTTGCATCTTCCTCATCTTCAAGATCTTCTGAATGACATAGTCCCTCGGTGTTCCACCAAAGCAGACTCCAAAGCCCAACATTCTTGGGCTTCCAGCACTCTTTCTCTCTCTTTCTCCTTCAAAAAATCAATTTTCTTACCTGGTTACTGTGTTCGAAAGCTTTGTTATCATTTAGATCTATTATATCAAAGTAAAATTTACATAGATATGCTATTTCAAAGCTCATAAGTCTAGATCTCAATTCTCAAAAGTATCATTAAGCATTCTAGATCTAGCATAAGGAAATCGTCTGTTTTGCATAGCAAGTTAAAGAAAATCAGTAGGTTGCATGGTCTAGATTTCCTTTTCTGTTTTAAAAAAATTAAATCCAGCAATCAGTGCATATTTCATTGGCTGCACAAATAGCAAGCCAAGATCCCAAGGAAAGCTTGCTTTCCTTGGTTCCTTTTTCACCTGTTTAGCTAGTTTTAACTTAATCTTTTTTGAGTTAAGGTAGGTTGATCCAAAGGTACTCTTAAAGTGATTTTGGGCATATGTTATTCTAACATGCTTGCTAGTTTTTAGCAAGTGTAACAGAAAAGAAAAGAAGCTGCTGTTCGAAAGTGGTCTCGGGAGCGTTCAAATCCCCCCAGGGGTCTCCCCTTTCACTAAAATTTAAAAATTTTGGAGAGTTGTAAGATCTTGGTTTCATCCTGTATAAGGACCAAGAGGTTTCTGATATTTCAGTTTGTTGATATTGTAACCAATAATAATAAAAGAAAATATTTTTTGAGTAGGCTCTATCGAGCCCGCTCCCCATCCCCCAGGGGGGATCTGCGTCCATTTCACTTTTTGCATTTTTCCCTTTTTTCTGCTCTAGTTTAGTACTGACATGCAGAATTGTATACTTTGATATAATTTTGCATTATTCCATATTTTAATTTCAAAAGTAATCATACTACTTACCCCACGACTTCCCAATTGACCCGCAAGGGGAAAGAGATGTGTGGTAGGACTAATTAGAAAACCGGTGCCGTGTATCTTTGATTCCTTTTTCATCAATTGTTTCGTTAGTCATAATAAAATTAACCCCTCCTTGATTCCCTGATTGAGATCCACTTGGATCGAAAGAGGTTCATGGAGGGTTTTCTTTTTTAACAAGAACACCTATTTTAAAATTTACTAAAAATAACGAAGACTCCAGTGTGTATGCTCTATACTTGGCTGCGGTTCGTCCGATCAATCAAGCTGCATCAAAAGCGCTTGAATGACTAGAATAATTAGGATTCACTCTCCCCAAATTGACAAACCATCAGGCGAAAATCCAATGCCTCGATCAAACCATTACGGTGGCAAAATACCCAAAGGAAGCGGGAACTCCTGAAAAGTGACCTCGGGGCGCCGATCTCTGTTACACCTTCGGGTGCATTATGAACAACAGCCTCAGAGACTCCATTCAGCCCACATATTCCTTGCGGGTAGCCGTGACGGTTTAGTTTTGGACATACTTCAAGTACCCCCTGGGTATATCTGGAGTCCCCTCGCCTAAGTTTAATTACTCATCTTCTTACATTAATTTAAAATTAACCAAGATACAATTGCACAACATTCATTCCAGCACTTGCAAGCACTCTTAATTGTTTTTCGACTCCATTTTCAAGGCACTGGTCAACTGTTTATTTCTTTCAATCTATATGTGATTGGGTGTCATTTTCATGCTTACTTGTGATTATCTCATCATGTTATTTGTTGTTTACAATTGTTAAATCGAAATTCCTAAAAAACTTACTCTTTAATACCATCATCATACTAAATAATTTTGCCTTAGTAACTTAATAGGGTCTACCCCCCTTGGCTTCGTTAGGAGTTGAGTCTAAACGGAGGAGTCAAGAACAAGGTGACAGCCTTGACTCGAGACTTGCCCCCAAGGACACACCGAGTGGCTTGAAGATTTATGCCACGTAACCAAGGTGCTAGAGGGACATTTCAAGAGAGGGACACTAGCCATGATCTCTCAATGCCCTGGGGATTGAGATAATAATCATATCCCCTTGTCATTTATACTCTATTTTTTAGCATTTATTGTTGCACTTTTGTGCATAAAAAGACCTAAAAATTTGAAAATTTCCAAAAACCCTAAAAATTAGAAAATTTGTAACTCCGAAAATAGTCGTGGGTTTGTGGATTTATCCACAGATCTTGAAGGGCGTCCACATTTTATGTATAAAAAACCCTAAAAAATATATTATCAAAAAAAAACCTAAAAATTTACATAAATTCAAATATCTACAAATATTTGGAATTTACTAAATTTGGTCCACCCATCAATTTCACCCTAGTGGACTTATCCACAAATCTTGAAGGGCATCCCGATTTGAGCCTTTGCATTGGGAAACGTGAGATTGTGTTGCAAATCTTTGTTATCTATTGTGTTGGGTAAGTAATAGGTCGAATTAACTCCTTAGTAGATCTAGTAGTCTTCTTAAGTCATTATTTGACCCCATATAAAGGCACTGATCTCTATCATAAAGGTTGTAGAAAGGTATATGTTTGTTGGTGATTGCAGGTATCTTGATAGGGCTCTCCCCTAGGTTTAGTAGTTACTCGAAGTAGTTGAAAGACTAAGCTGAGGTGACAATGGGTTTAGATCTCTCCCATGCTTACCATTCACTATCTTATTGCATCACATTGCGGTACAAACCCTAGACTACTAGTTTGAATAATAACATTTTTGGTGTGATTCCCAAGGACATTTCAAGATGCTTGAGGTGGTTGACTCAAGTCATATTCTTCACATCCTTGCCAAGAACGACATTTGGTAAGAAATTGAGGTGAGTCCTTGCTTGATATTTAAAGGTATAAATTATTAAGGACTAACCCTGCAAGTCTTGTATCGCGACTCCAATCAAAAGTACCTCATTCAAGAAGGATTCCTGAGCATTCTCCTTTCATCTCAAGTACGTTCTTGTTTTTGTACTTTGGTGAGATTTGTTGGTTCTAACTTCATAGGTCTCTTCTAGCGACTCCCACTGAAGAAAATTAAGAGGTACTTTACAAGGACAAGACCAAGAGGTAAGTTGTACTTTGTCCTTCAACAAGATCTTGTTATGGGCTAACCTTGCATGTCTTATCTGGAAACTCCACTGAAGAAAACAAGTTAAAGAAATACAACTTAAAGCAAGCAACCTCAGCTATTAATAAGATATGGGGCTCCTTGATCTACTGGATTTCTCGAACATTCCAAGATATCTAAATAAGTTAGATAAACCTGGTTGTCTCAAGTCTATCCCAATATTTCGTGAATACACAGTTGCAGAGCACATTACGAAGTTCAATGGATTTCTCATGGCATGGGGTATCACAGACGAGGATATTAGAATGAGCTTATTTGTAATGTCCCTTGGTTTGGGAGGACGATTGGTATGATAGACTACCTCCTAAGGGGATATCTTCCCTCTTACAACTGGTTGAGGCATTCTACAATAAGAGGGATACCAATGTTGACAAAGAAATCCAGGAGATCATAACTTCCCTTCTCGAGAAGGAATATCATGTGGATATTGTTGAACATGTCTCAAAAAAGCATGAAGCAGTCCTTGACAAAGGCGTCCTTGATGAAGATCGAGCCTCGGAGGGTTTGCTTGAAGAAACCATTGTTCAAGATCTAGTTGATTACACTCTAAGCCTTATGGTAGAAGGCGAAGGTTCTTTTGAAGATGAATACGATCAAGATGCAAGAAATGAAGCCCACAAAGCCCTAATGGAAGAAATTGAAGAACGCAAGGAAATGGTGAGTTTTCCTAACCGTCATATTACAGTTTCTTATGATATCTCAGGTCTCTTGGAAGAAACTAGCAAGGTTCTTCAAGACAATGATTATTGGAAGTTTATGGCTCCACCAATTTATGATTCCTCAAGACCTAACAGTATTGTTCCCGAGCCTTTCCTGCCATTTATTGAAGAAAAATGAGTTAGTATGGACAAGCCCAAGCCAGACTACTATTCCTACTCGAAGCAAGATAAAGAAGTCTTAATAGCATCATGGAAGGACATCAAAGACATAATTAGTGAAAGCTCAGTTGACCAAGATATGATTATTTCTTCTCCTCATAGTATCAATGATGAGGATTGGATCAATCCTTTTGGCACTTACGATTGATGATGAAGCACCTCAAGATGTGGGTTCTCTTTGCTATTATAAACAATCACAATGTGCAACTACTTCATACAGGATTTGAAGATTTTGGAAGTTACATTTCCGCTGAAAGTTCTTTAAACTCAGTCTAATCATGCATACCCAACATCAAGGAAGGAAGTATTGCAGAGGTTGATTAGCCCTTTCTATCAACTGTTGGTATGTTTTCAACGATGTATCTCAACAAGATCGATCCAGATATGTGGACAGGTATAGTATTTACTCCCCCTTTTCGTGACACTTGTTATTTGTATTTCCGCTTAAAACTTGAAGGGACGAATTTTGTGGTTGACAATTTCAAAATTTTAAGGCTTATTGGGGATACTAACTTGATCATTGCAAAGATGAACAATATACTTGTGTGTCTGAAAGAATGGTTGAATAGATACAATGGTTTATTACAGTTACCTCTCAAAGATTCTCCAAAAATTTTCCAAAGCTCATCTATGCAAGTACTTCCCCAAGTTTAGAATCAGGCAGCCAATTCTATGCAAGGAACTTTCACAAAATGGAATTGTGATGGGCACAATGTATATTTGATCCCAATCCAGATATGTACAAATAAAGCCTGCAAAAATAATCCTTCACTATGGCAGAAATTTTGAGGTTTCTAGGTTCCCATATTCATCTAGCATTCCTTCTCCATCTCGACAAAAATACTAGTATATACACAGTTTATTACTGATGTGATTTTCTCTTCGATAATTTGCAAAGACAAAGGAAGAAAATCAGGTACAAATCAAATAACACTGGTGGTATGATTTCACTTGACCCTTCTCTGTAATCATAATTAATGTAGGTAGGTTATTTTCAGTTTAGTTCAACATTTGAGTTACCTATGCATTGCATTTGTTGTTCTTTCATTTCCAGTTATTCGTATTTCATTTTGAACAAGGCAGGACGAAAGTGTTTGCCTCCGATGCATTTGATGCTTTTGTTATTTAATGTGTGTGCAAGTCTACACGTACCTAGGAGATTAAAAAGGTTCTCATGCACACCTGAAAAGAGCACATGTCCCGCAATTGGAGCCAGTGTTACGCACCAAAGCTACTTCAATGTTCCAACGAGGCTAAGGCTAGAACTATTGAATTTTAGCATTAGCATATAACTTTAAAAAATTTGCAGATAAACTTTGAACAAATAACAAGTGCAGTAAAAACACATTCGTCACACCAGCACAATGGACACAAGATTTTTCACTGGGGAAACCTTCAAAGGACAAAACCCCAAAAAGCATTAGTATCTCATCTCGTAAATGAGATGACTTAGGAAATTCTTCAAAAATTCCTCAAACCTAGATCTAGAATAAACCACAGTTACAGTGAATTTTCTCAGTAAAAGTTTAGAGAAAGGTTTCAAACCCTAACAACTCAAATCTTCAGATCTGCTCAGAAAAGGCCAAGACTGTCAAAAACAATCTGCCCACTATTTCTCAAATCTGCTCAGAAAAGGCCAAGACTGTCAAAAATAGTCTACCCACTATTTCTCAGATCTTCTTTAAATTTGCTCAAAAAAGGCCAAAATTGTCAAAACAGTCTGCCCACTATTTCTCAGATCTGCCTGGACAAATTAGGGCCTGTCCAGAACTTCAAAAAACACTGCCCAGAACAAAAAACAGTCAGCCCAAAATTATTTATCAAATCTTGTAATTTTCAAATCTGCCTAAGCAAATTAGGGCCTGTCCAAAAATCAAAATTTACTACCCAAAAATTTATGACCGCTGCCCGAAATATGTCAGATCTGCCCGATCTGCTGTACGGCTGCCCGAAACTTGGAGAGAGAAGAATATAAATGCTAAAAAGAAGGGTTTGTTGAGAAACACCCTTATGACAGATGATGATGCCCTAGCTGAGGCAAAAAACTCTTCTTCAGTAAATATCAGCTTAACCTGTCAGAGCAAACTTGTGTGTCATAATGAGAAGACTTGATCTTCTTTTATAGTCTTCAATCACCTGATCTTCTTTTATAGTCTTAAATCACCTGTTAAGTGGACCAAAATTAGAAAAGATAAAAATAATAATATTTTGATCTTCTCCTAATTTTATTTTTACCTTCTTACAAAAAGGTCTTTTTATTTATCTTTGACTTTTACCAAAAGTCCTTATTTAATTTTGTCTTCCACCTGTGGTACAAAAAGTCTTTAATTCTTTTGACTTTTGACTTTGGCCTTTTACCAAGTGCCCCTGTGGTCATTACCTATGGTACTTTTTTATTTCAAAAGTACATCATCATAAACCAAGAGAGTTATTAATGCTTTTATCTCACACACTGTGTGACACCTAGATCCGGTACTAGGGTAACTTAACCAAGGGTAGCTAATCCTTGGAGAAGCACACCAAGCCCATAGATCAAGGGTCAAAGTGCCACACACATGCCCAAACCCAGTCTAGGGCTTACAGTGTCTTCATTCTCCCAGAGAATGGCTACTCAGAACTAAGCTGAGTCTACCAGTCCCAGACTAGATGTCTACTCAACACTAAGTTGAGTCTATCTAGGGCAGATCTGGGTCTATATCATGGTCCCAGACCAGATATCTACCATTCAACAAAAAGATCACTCAACATTGGGTTGAGTCTTCACCATGGTCCCGTACCAGGTGGTCCCATTCTTCGAAGAGAAGGGCTCTCGATGTTGCTCAGAAAAATCAACAAGAACAAGGGGTTAAAATTTTTTATTGTACAAGCCAAAGTGGGATTTATTGTATAGATATTTGGTTTAGGGGTTGTTTACCCCCTGGAATGGGCATGGCCAACCCCTTTGGTTTAACTCTCAAAAGAAGTTAGCTTAGTGGCTTTGTTGGTTGCCTCTTCGGTGTGATGATGTCTCCACCATGCAGGGCTTTATACCCATGGGTTGGTTCTATGGGGCTACTAGGGGTGACCCACTAGGGCAAATGCCCATCCTAGTTATTAGATTCGCAAAGGTGACTGCGCTCTGTAAAGGACTGGTATTCCCTATAGCACACTTTTTTCACCCACTTGGACTTTTTGTAGCATCCAAAAACCCTTGCTCCAGCCTTCCTTTCCCAATCTGTCACTTTTACAGCTATTGCGCACCAACTAAACCTACAGTGTCTTGGAGGATGGGTGGTTGAGGGACTTTCAACATTTTGGGGTTAGATGGGGCATCACAGCCCCCCTTAGCTCACTATTTCATCAAGTGAAGCCATCTCTTCGCTTATTTTAGCTCATTTTTATTATTTTTATGTGTACTTTTAGGGGTAAAATTCCTCTTTTATGTAAAATTTACCCTAAAAATAATATTATTTTAGGTTTTAGGCTTGTAGGCTCAAATTAAATATTGAGGATGGAATAGTATAAATAAACATCTTCTCATTCATTGTAAATCATAAGATAAGGGTTCCAATGTGAAATTATTTCTTTTTCTCCTACTCTTTGAGTCCTCTTGGTAATGTGCACTTCTCTTGGGATGATTCTCTTTGCTTGATGGTGGATGGATGAATGATCTAGGGTTTCTTTCTTGCACATACTATATGGTTGATGCTAGACTTGTTTTAATAACACATACACAAGTGTGACCTAAAGGTTTCTTCTTTACTCATCTCTTGTTGAGTGTTGGTGAATAATGTTACTATGTGGTTTGAATGGTAGTTTTATGTTGCATTTTCTCTGAATTAGAGCTTTTTACCAATATTCTATCAATTTTGTGTGAAGGAAACGTTTTGCATAAGCATTTCTTATTGCTTTTGGGGCCTTGGACTTCTCCATTTCCCTTAGTTAAGCTCACCTACTAAACCCTAGAGGTTGTTAGGTGATGCCCTAGATTGCAAATGCTAGAGGGATATTTCAAGAGAGGGACACTAGCCATGATCTCTCAATGCCCTAGCGATTGAGATAATAATCATATCCCATTTCTTGTCATTTTATTCTATTGTTCAGCATTTATTGTACTATATTTATTGCTGCAACTTTATGCATAAAAAGACCTAAAACACTGAAAATTTCCAAAAACCATAAAAATTAGAAATTTCGTAACTCCAAAAATAGTTGTGGGTTTGTAATTCTAGTCCTCCTTGTAAATTCGCCCTAGTGGATTTATCCACGGATTTGGAAGGGCACCCTCATGTTATGTATAAAAAACCCTAAATATCATATATTATCAAAAAAGCACTAAAATTTTACGTAAATTCAAAAATCTACAAATATTTGGAATTTGCAAAATCTGGTCCACCCATCAATTTCGCCCAAGTGGATTTATCCACAAATCTTTAAGGACGTCCCAATTTGAGCTCTTGCATTATGAACATGAGATTGTGTTGCCAATCTTTGTTATCTATTGTGTCAAATAAGTAGTAGGTCAAATTAATTCCTCAATAGATCTAGTAGTCTTCTTATCTCATTATTTGACTCCATTAAAAACTCATCTTTGTCTCTGTCAAAAAGGTTGTAGAAAGGTATTTGTTTCTTGGTGATTGCAGGTATCTTAATAGGGCTCTCCTTGGGTTTAGGAGTTACCCAAAGTAGTTGAGGTGACATTGGGTTTAGATCTCTCCCATGCTTACCATTCACTAGCTTATTGCATCACACTGCAATACAAACCCTAAACTGCTAGTTTGAACGGTAACACAACCCTTGGAATCCACACTTGCATGTCATAAGCATTACTCTTCACTTGCATGATACACACACACACTAATTTTCTCCCATTGCATCTCAACCAAACATACCATCTACAAATCTAAACCTATTGCAGTCTAGACATCAATCACTACCCCCCTGAAAAGGAATTGTAACCCAAATATCTCTCTCCTCCATCAAGGCGTCATACCTCAATTTCTCAAAACCACTGAAAGGCTCACAAATGGAAGTAGCCAATGCAGTATGGTTTGGCTGCTCCTACATGCTCTTATGCATCTCGCAAACTCTAAGTAACCCATCTTGGAGTCCTACGTGTAGGACTAAAGGGTGAGGGCATGTCCATCCTCGAGCTCTCCTCGCCCACACCTAGATCCGACTCGTCTCTTACCTCTAGATTAAATTTTGGATCAGCAACCTCCTCATTTCTTTCAATTACTAAATGAGATACATGTGGTCTAAAGCACCAGGCATCATCAATCTTCACATCTTGGCTCACCACAGTCTTCCACTGTGTTGAAAGACTGTGATGAGAAAAGATGTGAAGTTTGATTGTTTACAGTTGTCCAATTAAGATGTGAAGTTTCATTGTTTACAGTTGTCCTATACTAATGCAATTTCCAGATTTAAATTTCAACTATATATGTTCTTCATCCATTGTTATTTACAGTTATATATATATCTTGTTGATTTGACATAAGTAAAAGGACAGATTGTTAAGTGATTTGACATCTAGCAAAAGAAGATAAGGGGCTGATTTTACTGTTGTTGTTTGCTGTTATTACTGCTGTAAACTGCATTTTCAGATCTAGTTATTGGCTGATAAGTTACCCTAGAAGGGCTGAAACTTATTCTTGTGTTTGATATCTTTTCTTCTTGAATTGCCAAGAAGTTTGGATCTATTTGGAAGTGAAATATTGTACCATTTATGTTGTTGTTTTGTACTTTATTTTACAGCAATCCTAAGGCTGACAATTCTAGGCGCGATATCTGAGAAACCTTCAAGGTTGAAGATGGAAGCTCTGAATTGCATTGAATTGCCAATTCTGGGCCAAATTTCAACACATGGTATCAAAGCTTGTTGTGGTTGAGATCACTCTTGAGTAAAAAGTAGTTGTATTTCAAATTGAGTTTACTTGGGAAAGATATCTGACCTAGTTGAGGTCATCAGGTGAGGAACACTAGGTTTCTTTAGTGAAGCACCTTGGCCCTTGGAAGCGTAGTTTCTTCTTCATATTGCAGATTTATCCAAGATGGATATGGTATTGGTCTCTTATTTATCTTCTAACACTGTGTCTAGTGTTGGTTGGTATGAGAATAGTGGAGCCGCAAGAGATGACATGATAGTCTCTATTTAGAAGGATTCAAGAGCAAGAGGGAGACATATGCATGGAACTTGGCAATGAAGCCACTGACCCAATGAGAGGAGTTGTCATCATTTCATTTCAAAAGCCTTCAAGTGATGTTCTTGAGCTAAAGGATATTTTGTTTATTTTGGGTTTGAGTAAAACCTCCTTTCAGTTTCTTGTATGACAAATATAAAATGGAGAGTTGCCTTTAAGGGACAGCAATGCACCATCAATGATTGTAATCTAATGAGTCTGAGTACTCTGGCCAGAGGAATAAGAGAGGGTGGCCTTTACAAGTTATTTATTGATCCAATGGCATTTGTGCATTCTAGCTAGAGGTTAGTAGGGCCTTCGAACTTTGAGGAGGCACATGCTTGGTGAGAGGTCGTAGAGCCTGAAACAACATTGATCGTAGATACTCTGATTGCATCTCACGTTGCTAAGAATGTGCAATCTTTTAGTTTGCAGGGTTCTCCTTTAGTGATTGAGAAGAATATGGAGATTGTTCTTCCAAGTTCAAAGGCTCGGGGGCATATAGGAGGGCCCAAATCTTCAGTGAGGGTGACTATACCTCCTAGGAAATATGCTAGTCATGTTGCATCAGTTTCTTCCATCTCGAAGGCTTTCAATTGTTCATTGGAGGGGAGGTGTTATGCCTTAATGGAGGATGATGTTGAAATTGATTCCAAAGTTGCGGTTGATGGGAGTAATATAGAGTACAAAGCCAAGGATCATGGAGTCTCTTAGACATAGAGTTGCCATGATGATAATCTTGTCAGGGATCATGGGCTCTCTCAGACAAAGGGAACCATGATGATACTCTTACTTCATGATTCTCTCAAGATGAGGAACATGACTTAGTTCAAGTTCATGGACCGTGGTTCAATTGCCAGAGGATTTGAGGTACATGAAAGGCATTCTCATGTTGATAGGTTGATGATGACCTTACATAGGTTACCTACACCACAAATTTGGTATTCAAAGATAGACGAGTAACTTGTGTGGATCTCTCTCTCTATGACTTTGATAGATGTGATCCACTTGTCTTGATCTTGCATGGAGATATGATTATCTTTGTCGGATGTAGATCTGGGTCTGATCTCTCTTGTCGGGAGTAGATCTGGGTCTCCCCCATTGTTGTCGTAGGCTAAGACAACATAAAGTGAAGACTGCCTCGATTGGCGTGACAACCATCCATTTGGGAGTCGAGGCAATCTTGGTTCCACCTCCTTAGTTGTTTGTCCCTCTACCGTTCATCCTGGATCCATCTCACATAGGCACTACAAGGTTGGTGATAACATTTTGGCGTCGTTGCCGAGGAAGGTAGAGGCCTACCCTGGTTCGATGTTTATCCTTAAGCTCTACTCTCATTCTCTCTGCCAACGTTTTGGCGCCGTTGCCGAGGAGGTAGAGGCTTACCTTGGTTCGACATACCTCACCTCTCCTGCGACATTATCCGTTGGTGAACACGGCAATTCGTTCACCTAGCGACTCCACAACGTGACTCCACTGAGAAGAGAACCCATCCCATAAATCAGAATGAATTCATATATATTTATTCGACGCATGAAGGAATTAAATAAAAGCATAAATGAACTTGGAAGGCAATTAGACTACAGGTATGAGGATGATCTCAAGCATGATTATGGGCATGAATCTAGTTATTACAATCTTTATGATACCCACCAATTTCCTCACCCCTGCAATAAAGATTTCCCAACCATACCAAGTGGACTAGACAACCAGCATCAAGTGAGTGATTCTTGTAATCCTCTTCATCAATGTAATACAAGTTTTGTCGTCACTACCCCTGACAAACTTGTAAGTCGGCATGAACCTAGAAGTCAGTCCCAATCAAAGCCTTATAGCCTAGTAACCAGAGTTGTTAAAAAACAAGACAAACAGCCTCCTTTTGACTTTTCTAAAATACCGGGGGCAATTCATCCTATGCCAAACGATTACACTAGGAGGTTGCCCCAGTTTAATGGAAATAAGGATATATCTATTGAAAGTCATTTGGATATTCTCTGGGATTACATGGAAATTAGAGGTGCGGACAATGAAGATGTTTATATGCAAGCCTTAGGAGAATCCTTGCGAGGGGATGTTCGAATATGGTTTGATCATTTAGCACTAGAATCCATCACTGGGTATGACATCTTCACAAATCTATTAATAGATAAGTGGGGTAGGAACACTGAAAATTCTTTAAAGTGTCAATCTAGCAATGATTGTGCCGTTGATAATCAATATATTGACAATTTGCTTTCTCAATTAGACCATTCCTCTCCTGAAATGTTCCAAATTATGAGCGTGCATGCAATCCATAGGAATGTTACAGAGTACTTTGAGAATAATGTTTCAAAACCCCATGCTGAAACTAAGAGGGATATCAATCAAATTATACAAGATACTCTGTTATTATTACCTGAAGCAGTCACAGAGCAAATTTTGGATTCAATCCGTGGAAGGGAACCTAACAATCACTATCAAGAAGTATCCATAGTTGAGCCTTCCATTTGTGAGTCCATTAAAGAGCCTTTAGAACAGCAACTCCATAGTCATTACCTAATTTACGATAATTTGAGTCAGTATTCAAGCCATCTAAATCTGGGTTCAGACTTTGATGAAATCAATCAAACCTCTGTTGAAGAGCAATCTTGTGGTCATATT
Organism: Pseudotsuga menziesii; assembly: GCA_001517045.1. Taxonomy (NCBI): domain Eukaryota; kingdom Viridiplantae; phylum Streptophyta; class Pinopsida; order Pinales; family Pinaceae; genus Pseudotsuga; species Pseudotsuga menziesii. The sequence continues at coordinate 208,967 of LPNX010930088.1, read as the reverse complement.
GTGATTGAATAGCATGCCTGCAAGAGTGATAGGGAAACTGAAACCGAATTTATTGATGTTTTTCCTCATCTAGAGCATAAAGAAGAACAATCACATGATGATACGATTGTAAGTGAACTTGATCAAGAACATTACAATGAGGATCCTTGTCCTGATAGTATCAATATAATTCTTCATCCAATCCTTAATCAGAATATGTTGATTCAATATGTGGATACTGACCTTGTTTCGAATCTTGAAATCACTCCTGGGATTAACTTAAAAGCTCTTTGCTCTCATCAAATTCTGAGATCAATTATTCCAAATCTGGGAGAAACTTTTTAATCCACCCTCCCATCCCAACTTTTTGAATCTTTTTGTATGGGTTTGTGTTCTAATCAAGCTGTCATTTTTGAAAATTTTAGTCAGGAGTTTGAGCATGGTCACATAATGGGAGAAAATGAGCTTCATTTCCTTTCTCGGTCATCTGTCATGAATAATATTTTTCAATTGGTAAATATTTCTTATGGGTGGTTGGAGAAGGTGTATAAAGATCAATTTCATCTTTTCTCCATTTTTAAGCGACCAATGGGCTTGATCTCGCTCTCAGTTTCATTACATTACAACTTGATCCTTCCATTTTTCCTGGAGCAAATATAATTGAATGTCCTAGTAGGGTAGAGGAGAAAACAAAGAGTTGTTTGAGGTGGCTAAATCACGAGTCATGTTGTCTTATTCCATCAAGAACAAGCTCGCATTTTTATGATCCTATCGGTATTTTGATGGATGAAGTTCTCAAAAGTCAATTTCAGCCTTGGCATGATTTCATTCCAGATCTTTCTTTGAATTTCAAACAACAAGTTAGAATGGTTTTAATTTTCATATACATTACTTTTAAACCATCTCTGGCTTGTTGGGTCATTAACTGTAAAGAAAGCTCAATGTATTCGTTCAGCAAATGGTTGCATTGGATTTATGATTTTACCTAACACTTGTCTAAACTGGTTAGAGTAGGGTAGGTAGGACCTGAATTAGCCCTGGCTGGGAAGTAGTGTAGCCAGTCAGTCTTACACCTTTTGTCTTTGCGTGAAGCTTGCTTTTCAAAGCTCTTAGTGTAGTTTTCAGTCTTAGCATTTTTTTTTAATGCACAATAAAAATCAAACTTTTCTTAAAAGTTATAGATTAGATTTACTTTCTGCTTTTCAGTTTCATGCATTTCAGTTTGAGTATTTTATTTTATCCACACAGTGTGTTGATGACCAGTCTGTGAGTTAGGTATAGCTCTGGACAATTTGCAGGTAGTTAGTGACATTTTGGCAACAGTTGCAGAGCTGGAAGGATTGATCGAGGATGCTGGTAGCAGAGTGCGAGGACCAGAGATTCTGAGGTTCTCAAGCGCTCTATTCCGCAGAGCACTTGTCCCAGCTGGAGCCAAATGTTATCACATATATAGTAGCCAGGCTACCATATTCTATTTTTCAGATTTCAGTACACAGTTCATCCAGTTCCCCTACATATGAGATGCTGAGATGAGCATCTATGATGGATCATGATTTGATTGATGGACTATAGTACTCTCCCATGCCATGACCGAGTCTTAGGACACTCGGATTTGAAGACTGATGTAGTCATTTTAGCTATTTACAGAGCAGTTATTGGTGCTCAGAGTTGTATCAGTGTTTTCTTATTGGACTAATGTTGGTTCAAATGGATTATTTACATGTGTATGACTCGGCTTATATTATCTTGTGTTATAGTTATCATCACTCTTATATTCATTCTTGTGACATGTATTAGCATTAGTGTCATGATCTGGCGATCATATAAAGATGTGGACTTGGATGTATTGTTATTATGTATTGATGTCCCTACTCGGACCTGGAAGTTCTTGATCTATACTCATTGGTTTTACCCTCCCTAAAGAGAATAGAGGTAGTCATTCTCACCATACTTTGGCTTGCTAGTGTTGGTTTCATTATTCATTGTCTCCACCCATCCATTACCTTCCAATTATGTTTATGACCCGACTTACTACTTGACTTGTGGCATGGAGGACCTTTCCCCACTAGAGCCTCTATGATTGGATGAGCTTCCCTATTCATGTGTGTCTCGGCTCTGAGTTGCCTAGGTTGTGTTGGCTAGCCTGAAACAAGTAGCGCTGCCATCAATACAATGTGTTTGGAAATGAAATGAATATCTTATGAAAAAGCCCATTCATGAAAAGTAGTGTTTTTAAGCATGCGTGAATGCAAGGCTAGCCTAATGAAATTGGCTTTGAAGTAAAATGAAAAGAATATCTTAAAACATTCATGAAAAGTAGTGTTTTTCAACATACATGAATGCATCAATCCTAAATGATAAAAATTCATGTAATAAAAACATGGACAGACGCTATGGAAAATCAAAGGCCCAAAAAAGCAACTGCAAAATAAAAGTAATATAATTTTTACATACCTCAAGTCCATTTGATCCGATCATGTGTCTAGGTCTGATCTCTCCTGTTGGAGTAGATCTGGGTCTCCCTCATTGTTATCTTGGGCTAAGACAACATAAAGTGAAGACTGCCTCGATTGGCGTGACAACCATCCATTTGGGAGTCGAAGCAATCTTGGTTCCACCTCCTTAGTTGCTTGTCCCTCTACTGTCCATCTTGGATCCATCTCACATAGGCAACTACAAGGTTGGTGATAACAGTACCTTAAGAGAGAGAAAAGATTAAATTCCTTGGTTTTGTTGGTCCTATGGGTAAAAGGGGTTGTTTATCCACCTTTATGGTACACCTTGGTCTTGTGGGTATGATGGTTGACTTATCCTCTTATTGTGACCCCCTTTGGTTGACTTATGGTCCTAGCACTCTTATTGTGTGTACCTTTGGTATGATGACTTTTACTACATGGTTTTTATTTTTGTACCATTGGTACACTATCCTAAGTCAAATTTTATTTTATGGTTTTATTTTGTAAGACCCATTTTCTTATATGGTTTTGTTTTGTAAGACAATTGGACCATTTTATCTTATTGTTTTATTTTGTAAGACCATTGGACCATTTTATTTTATATTTTTTTATAAGACCATTGGACCATTGGTACCCTATCCTAAGTTCCTAGAAGGCTTGTCAAGATTATAAATTAAAATTTCACTTTCTCATTTTGAGTGTCGCATCTTGACAAAAGAAAAGCTTAGATCTAATTTCTTTATATACGTTGTTGCTTTCTAACTGGGGTGTGACTGTGGGTTCCTTCTGCTGTTGAACCGTGATTGTTTGATGTCCAAATTGTTGGGTTGTGGGTTGTGTGTCCTCTTCCTGTTGAACCATGATTGTCCTCTTCTTGTTGAATCGTGACTGTCCTCTTCCTGCTATGGTTGTCCTCTTCCTGCTGAACCGTGACTGCCCTCTCTCTGTTGAAGCGTGACTGTGTTTTTCTATGTTGAGTGTGACTGTTTTTTATGCTGAGCGTGACCGTGTCTCTACTGAAGCATGACTGTGTTTTTTTTTGCTGAGAGTGATTGTGTCTCTCTGCCGAAGCGTTATTTGTTTGCATCCTCTAACGTTGGTTCGTGGATGTAGTAGCCCTCCTGGGCTGAGCCATGACTTCTTTGCATCCTTTGAATCTGGGCCGTGACCTATGTGAGGCCTGTTGAGCTGGGTCGTAGACTGTGGTGATCCTTCTTGGTTGGAATGTGGTCTATACTTGTCTAACTCTTTCCTACAGCTACCTATTTTTTCTCTCTCAAGGTATATCTTTTGTTCCTTTGGTGACTTGTCTTCAAAGACAAGGTCAGAACCTAAAAGTATCTAAGTATAAGGTTGATCCAAAAACAACTCTAGATTAGTATTGTTACTGTTATTTACTGCTTTTACTTCCTGCACATTATTATTGTTTTTATCAGTTATAATATTGTTACTGTACATGGCATTTGGTAAATCATCTCAAGGAGAAACTTTAACACAGTGACCAGTGGAGTGTTAAAGTTGAAAGAGATGAAAATTATGTTTCAATTTATTGCAGTTTGAATTTATTGCAGCAGTAATATTCTAAATCTAACTTTGTTTCATATTTCTGTTTATGCACTAAAGAAAAATTTTTATAAATCCTAAACTTTAACAGGAGCATCTTGGACGTCTAGTGTTTATCCCTTTGATATTGATGATTACGATTTTGTGATAAAACAAGTAGCATGGGTACTCGTACCCGAGGGTCAGGGACGCATACCAGTACCAGGTACCTCTACCCCCATACTCGGTATGGGAACGGGTACTCTGGGAAGTACCCAAGAAGTACCCGGTCCCTTGCATTGTTCAATCGGGTACTGGTACTCCAAAAAAAGCAAAGTACCCAGATTTTGGGTACTTCGGTACTCCAAAAAGGGGAAAGTACCCTAATTTTGGGTACTTAAGGGGTACTTCCAGCCCATAAACCTCAGGTTGCAAACATCAAAATCCATTTTTTTTTAAGTTTTGAAGTGAAGAGGGGGAAGGGTATGGTGGGGCCCTCTCCCAAAGATTTAAACCAAAGCCTTAAAGCCTAAGAAGAGCTCAAGCCTCAACCATTTTCTTTTATTCTTGGTAGCAGCGTTGAAGTTTGGAGGCCATGGGTTGCATTGGTGAGCTCAGTTCAACAGTGAGTCCTTATGAGTTATCATTTGAAAAATGGTAATAGCCCCATTTAAACAAGAAACAGAGTATACTTCAGCTTCCATTATAACTGACTAATAGCTTGCTTGTGTTTGGAACAGTAGTGTGTGGTTGATTGGCATATTGCACATCAATGTATTGTTTTGTTTTAGCATCAACATATTTATTTCGAGTAAAACTCGTGTTATTTACCATGCACAGCTAGTGATTCAGAGACCCATTTGGAATCCTATAGATTACTACATTTGTGCTTACCACAACCCTCTCGTTTGTTTTATAAATTTATATGCATTTTCTATCATCGATTTGGGCATGAAATGCTTGTGATATTGAGTCCTCTGTTTTAATTGTTCCATCTTCATCTACTTAATATGGAGTGAATAGAAACTAATTTCTTAGCTTTAAATTGGGGCAGGAAAGTAAGTCATTTGGTATTGAAGGTTACCATAAGAGTTCATTCCTTCAAAATACTATGAATGCATCTTAATATTACTTGCTTTTCCATGCTTATGTGCAAGTAAGTTAAAAATTGAAACTCAAACACCATAAGACGTAATTCATACTTATAAAAGTTATGATTTATCTCAGATTCTCATGCTATTTGGTATTTTCCAGATTTACTTTGTAACTATCATATGCTTAAAGCACTCAAAGATTATATTTTGAGATTGATCATATTGATCCCTATTAAAATAGTTCATTGATTTGTTCATAACAACAATCTCTTAATAAAGTATGTCATATATGTTTTGTTCATAACAACAGTATATTTAAGAAAGTATTGTAGTTTATTGTTTACTTGTTGACAACATTGAACAATGAAAACTTGATAATAAATACTAATATATAATATAATTTATAAAGTTGAAAATTATATATATATATAAACTACAATACCCAGACATACCGAAGTACCCTATTTCAAAAAGTGGTGTACCCGTACCCATACCAGTACCAGTACCCGTCCCAGTACCCTGGCAACTTAGGATAAAACCCTAGGATGGATCCAAGAGAAGAAGAAGAGAAGAGGGAGACATCTCGCCTTGGAGGATGTGTTGGAGTGATTCTTTGATATTGGATCTCTTTGGTTGCTAGGCTTTTGTTGGTTTGTCATATCAAGGGACTTTAGAGAGTTTGAAGGATTTGTACTTCAAGCACCCTCAAGTGTGATGTAAACATTTTTAGAGTAACCCAAAATGTTGATGCTATAAGCCTTCAATTGTTCTCTATAAGCAACAAATTTCAAATGATTAACTTTTGGTTTTCTCTTGGACCAAGCCTCCTCTGTTGTGATGTCCCTTACTGCCTTTGTAGGACTACTATTGTCCAAGTACACTATAGTGCATCCTACTTCTCAATATATGTTTGGTGGCACCCTATATTGTAACATGTATCTTGCTATTTCACCAACTGTTATTCTACCTCTCCACAACCTTATTTCATTGTGGTGTATATAGTGTAGAAAAAAGGGGATGAATACCTTTCAACTTACAAAATCAATGAATTCATTAGTACAAAGTTTGTCTTCATTGTCAGATGAAAGGACCTTTATACTCCTTCCAATTCATTTTCTATCGTTACCTTAGATTCAGAAAATGCACCAGATTTCTTCTTCAAGATATAAGCCCACATATTCCTAGAGAAGTCATCAGTAAAAAGTAATAAGTATCTTGCACTTGATACCTCAAGTATCTACATAGGTCCACAAATTTTGCAATGTACCAAATATAACACTTCCCTAGCCCTCCAAGCTTTTGCCTCTTTAAAAGTTACTTTGTGTTGCTTTCCTACCACACATGCCTCACAAATTTTTTCCTTTAAAAGTTACTTTGTGTTGCTTTCCTATCACACATGCCTCACAATTTTTTTCCTTTAAAAGTTACTTTGTGTTGCTTTCCTATCACACATGCCTCACAAATGTCTTCCTTTCTTTCTTGTACAACTAGTAATCCACGCACCATTTTGCACTTTACATAAGTCTTGTCCCACAATGAATTGTCGGTGTTGTTGCTACTTCCACTACTAGTCACCAAATCATGTGAGTTTGTTACATGACCTATCACGAACATGTAAGGACCATCTTCCTTTAAGACCACAAAAAAGATATTCCCTCTAAATGTAATGTCCAAATGTGGACTTTGACTAATTATTTCACTTATAGAAAGGAAATTCTCTTTCAAGCCCCAGATATAAAGGCATTTTTTAACATGAATAGCTTATCTCTTGATTCAATTTAAATCTTTCTTCTTCCTCCACTTAATGCATTATGCCATCCCCCAAAACCACTAATTTGACCTATATTGTCCTTAAAAAACTTGTGAGATCTATTAGCCATGTGTTTTGAATCTCCACAATCAAAATACAATGCATCCGATTGCCTTCTATTTGAGAAGCAACAAAGGCTACAAACTCTTTTGCCTTTGTTTCCACCTGTTGCACAGTGTTTCCCTGTGTTTTGATGAATTTTACTCGCCTATGCTCAAAATCATACATCCTTTTCCTGTAGTCATTCTTCAAATGCCCACTTCGCCCCAATAATAACACTTCAAATTCTTAACTATGGATTCACCTTTCCTTGATGCTCTTTTACCACTGCTTGTTCATCTTCCTTTTTGTTGCTTGCCTTTGTATTTTGCTGCAAAAACACTTTCAAAAATGCCACAATTGTTACTTTCAAAATACATTTGACTTTTTTTCTTCTATAACCATTGACTTGATAATTAGCTCATGTTGTTTCATTAGATTTTGAACTTATATTAAGAGTTACAAATTTCTCAAATGAAGGGAGACATTTTAAGGTAATTATAATCTCTCTAACTATAGTCGGTAATTAATCCCTAATGTCTTTCAACATTAATAATTTTTTTGACATTGACTACCCTCCCTCCATTTGCATTGAAAACATGTCTCAGGTTAAAGGCCCTACCGTCATCTAAAGTTACGTGCATCTCTCATAGCTCCTTCCATACTGTACATGCATCCTTAACAACTTGCACTTCTGGAAGCATCTCATTCATCACTAACATCTTGACAAGCATCGCTACTTCCCAATGCTTACAATCATATTCTTCTTGTTCGTGTTGTCACATCCATACTAGTTGGGGCTACCCTGATGTAGTTTCATGTTGTTAGAGGCATGAGCTAGTTCTTACATGAGTTGAGCAGTGCTACAAAGCCATGATCATCGATGATATGATGTGTTTTCAGAGCTAGTCAAAGTACTTCAAAGCACCTTCCATACACTCCTTTGTCATGACTAACCCCACATGACCCCTTTGAGATGAGTTGGTATAGTCATGTATCACTTGGCAGAGCAGCAGAGTTCAGTGTTGGTGTATTTCCCTTGCCCCCATAGTCAGAGATCATGCTTCAGATTCATCCAGCAAAGCAGGTATACTTATGCCTATGGGTGTTCATATTTTGTCTCGTTTACTTATATTAGTAGCTTTGACTAGGCATATAGTGACTTGCTTTGGTGATCTTCTGTCTTTTTGGTTGCTACTATAGGCCTATGGTAGGAAGTGATTAAATTGTCTTGATTGCAAAGCTTTGATATATGCTCACTGGTTCTCCCCACTTGGTTTAGACTTGGCCATTCCCCTTCTCCTTACTAGTCATGGCATCATTAGTCAATATCTTCGTCCATTTGTATCCTTCATTCTTGGATCTTCACCCTTGACTTAGAATGAGATGTGAACTTTGAAGACTTTCCCCCTTTGACTTTTGTGCATATTGGTTTCCATGGTAGTTTGTGTCTCAGCTCTCGAATGTGTGGTTGTATGCTTTGAACCGGAATCCATCTCTGGCCAGTTACCCCCAATGTTTTGGTGCAGTGTAGGGTCATGTTTCCATCGAGTTGCCTCCCACTTGTCATCAAAGCAAGTAGCAATAGCATCATTACATGCATCAGTATGACCCATGCTATATCCACAGAAAGTGCTAGCTAAAAGGCTAATCTGAAATGAAATGAAATGGCCCAAATAAAAGCAGATGAGGAAAATTTAAAATCTAAATGATTGTTGGCCACGTTATGAAGTTAAATGTAATTATTATTCCTCACAGAGCACAAAAGGACATTGGATGTGAAATGGAGTAAGGGACTACTAATTCTAATAGTCCCCTAGAACCTTACCAAAATACAGTCACTTGTGTACTCAACACAAGGGTTCTAGAAAAGATCCTCATGGAGCCTAAATCAGGCTTGGAAGTGAATTGTAGGATGCTTGTTTAGAGTCTAGTGGTGGCAAGTCAATCATTTTATCCATGTGTGAGACACCTCCATCCCCTAGTGTCTTCCATTCAGTACACATCACTATGGTCCCCCGTTTCCCCTGTTTATATGAAGGTTCACAATGTCGAAGTAAACAGGTCAAATCCCCTAAGCCTAGCCTTGATTTATTCACCTCACCCATGATTAGCAAGATGGCCAATTCTATAAGTGAGCATATTTTGGAGGCTTCATGAAAGGTAATGCAACTGCTTTAACTAAGGTTTGATCTCTTGTTTGTTTTACGTTGATCACCATAGCATATGTCACTCGTGCTTCAGTTGGCTGCTAACATAAGTAAGGGAGCATTATTCATCCCATTGTGCATGCAGGTCATCATAGTTTTCAGCTCAGCTATCATTTTGACTAGTTTGACTTGGTCAGTCCAGTCTGACCACGCCAGATATAGGGCCCCAAGTGACCTTAAATCCAAACAATCGATTTTGTGTATTTTGTATCCATTAGGATCCCTTACATGATTTCATGCTTTAGTTGGCTATGATATGCCTCGGTTTGTGGGATATCCATTATTATTAGTTACCATGGCCCTTTTTTTTGTTTTGGCATGGAAGAGGCTACTCAATGATTTATTGATGGATTCATGTGATGCTAGTGGGCCCCATTAGTGGATCTGAAGTCTCTAATCTCATTGCTCCAGTCAGATCGAGCATCCAAGCAAGGGAAAGGCACAATTTCAGCAGATTTATCATTCAGCCATATAAATCAGCAAAATAATTAAAAAAAAGTGAAAGTGATCATGACTCAGCCAATTAATCAATTTGGCTAATGTGGGGTTAAGGATTGATTAAGGGTGATGTTATGACATTGTACTATGCTCTAGATGTTATATTTTGATGTTATATTGAGACATGGGGGTCCAGACTTGTATTTGCCTCCTAGGGAAGGCGCACTCAGCATGGGGCGCACATGTGTTAGTCACTTGACTCATCATTGCTATGATGTATCTCTTGATATTGTCAAGGGGGCGCCCAAGGGAGACTTGGACCCCTAGGCAACCCTCTCATCATATGACATTACTATTACATTGTACCATGTACTTCACTAGGGCACACTTGATGATTTCACCCCATCTTTCTAGCTCATTGATGTACTGAATACATAGAGTGAGTACATAGAGTTGGTGACTCTTTTGATTCCATAATTAGAGACTAACTAAAAGTATAAGCTAAACTGAAGTCATAACACAACACCCTTATTCTTAAATGTACTTTCTGACTTAAATATTTAAAGTAGGCATGACCATTACATAGATACTCTAATACAAGGCAGCAAGAGATTCGGCAAAGGCAACATAAATATTTTGTGTACGACCTTGATTGTCATGGTAATCCTTGTAATCAGTTAGAGTTAGCTTATTGTAATGGTCATGTAGTTCAATACTTTAGTAACTAGTTTCATAAAGGAAACTTACTTAAATCACAGATTTAGAATTAAGATATATCTTAATATAATAATCTTGTTGCATGAGATGTATAAGACATTGGTTCCCTTAATGTATTGGCATTCACCATATTGAATAATAAAGTAATCACTCTCATTTTTTCTCTCTTCTCTCTCTAAAATGTTCTTCCACTGTGTTTGCTGGAGAAGACACAATGAAGGTACCAGAGATTGTGTCGGCACATCAACATGGTAAACAAAGCCAAAAACGTAGGCCGCAATTTGAACCCATTTCAAAGGGCACAAAATAAGAAGTGAAGGCACAAAAAGACAAAGGCACCCATGGGAAAATAAAAATAAAACGATCAGTGGACAGAAATGCATCACTTTATTTTGTGGAAATAATAATTCGAAGGTGAAAGTACTAATCAGCTTGAATTCATAATGTTGAAGTTTAATCAATGAGACAAATAAATGTTGTAGGGAGAGAAATATTGTCGTCGTCCAAAGAGTAGCGACTGCCAAAATATCACCACCATGAAGAAAGTTGCAACTAAAACTACACAAATTCAAGGGAGTAACTAACAGCACTATCCCTCCTAATCCAAACTACCTCAGCCCAATAGAACCAAACATGTTCAAACATGTATGGAAGAGCGAACTACCTCACAACAGATTCACGTATGCTCCCGGTAGGCAGAAAGCAATCTATTTCGTAAGAGAAGAAAGAGAATACATCTCTCCCAATCCAGATGACCTCAGCAAACTAGACCAAAATGTATTCAGCCACACTTGGAAGAGCAGACGACACTAGCACGGTGGGCCCAGACTTGCTCAGTCGCACCTGGAAGTGCATACAACCTCTCAGCAGATTTACAGACACTCTCAACTAGCCGAGCACATCTTTTAAATGAACCAAACAAGTGCAAATATTTTCTAAGACTCTTCACGACAACCTTCAGGCAACCTTCCTCCCGACAGCTATATTATAGTATCATTGTGGAAATTCAACTATTAAAAGGTGAAATCAACAAACAAATCGAAGCATAGCAAGTGCAAATATGGACATCTAAATTATTTTATTTGTAACATAATATTTTCTGAGTATACAGAAAATGGCAGAACTGCAGAACATGCACGTAGCACTGTAGGAGTGTGACACAAGAAAAGCATTGGTGGTAGGTGCAACCAAGAATTTCACATACAAGCAAAAAGAAAAATTAAATCACTGGGTAGAACAAATTCTTTTTGTGTATTGGGCCATGTGATTCATTGATGATAATATTCCACATGGTTAGTGGGTTGGTCTGTTCAGATTGGTGATACCAATTTGAGAGGGACAAGAAAACAACAACATTGGGATGTAACAGCAAGTAGTGAATGCACATCAAATCTGGAGGTAAATTTTTTATTTAAAATTTTAGGATTGCTAATTTTTAAAGAATTTTGTTGGTATTTGATGATTCCAGAGTACAAGGGTCATCTGTAGTTGGATGCTAAAGCCAACTATCCACAAGCAGCTTGGAGGAACAAGACATTGTCCAAACGATTCCCAGATGGCTAAAGTCTAAAAGGAGCATTCAGAGCAGTGAGAGGTGTGTGGCAGCAGTATGTCACAATAAGAAGTGAGGGCATAAAAAATTTCAAAACCCAAATTTGTGTTTTGATGCACGGTGTGTTTTGCTTCTTGTTCATGATTTTACACGTAAGATGTGGACCTTATTTCTTAAAACAAAGGTCAAACACTTTAGATGCTTTCAGAAATTTGGGGGTAATAGTAGACGCAGCATATGGTAGGAAGATAAGTATTGTCCAATTAAATAGTAGCTAAGGATTTCAGATATTCATTGACCTCTGTAAGAAAGAGGGAGTTCAGAGGAAAAATTGGGATAGTGAACAGTCATAAACATGGCCAAGAAGATGTTGCAAGAAATTCAGTTCCAAATAGATATTGGGCAGAAGCAATGCATGCAACAGTGTATTTTCTAAATAAGAGTTGTGCCAAGGAGTGATAAAGGTCACACATAAGCAGGCATGATCCAAGAAGAAACCAAAAGTATGCCAATTAAAAAGATCATGGTTCAATTTCTTTTGGCGATGTTTAGACTTTTAAATATATATATTGTTAGGATTATTAATCCTCCCTTGTCCAAATTTGGTCATATGTCTAAATCGGGAGTCATGTCTAAATCGGGAGTCCATCCAGTCTATTTATAGTCATTAGCACCATTGGTTAAACTTAACCTAATTGGGGCACATGTTTCAGTTACCAAAGTGTGGGGAACACTAATTGAGGCTCACTGCCACTTATTGCACTTGATTGCATAAGTTTAGGAGTCTCCTAGATCAATCCCTACAATTTAGGAAGCAACTGGGAGTGCCGAAACCAACCAAGGTCAGTTAACTTCAGTTGATGACTAGTCAAGCCAAGTTAGGAGTCAGTTACATTCAGTTCTAGCTCTCTACATTCAGTTAAATAATGGTTTAATTAATTGCACACATGTGGGGCGTTTTTCTCACCTACCACAGTCAGTTAACCATTATTTAATACTAAATGTAACAGTTAGTTGTGTTTTAGAACTCCGGTTATGATTTAGACAAGGACAGTTAACTACTGGGTCCTTAACTTCAGTTGATGACTAGTCAAGCCAAGTTAGGAGTCAGTTACATTCAGTTCTAGCTCTCTACATTCAGTTAAATAATGGTTTAATTAATTGCACACATGTGGGGCGTTTTTCTCACCTACCACAGTCAGTTAACCATTATTTAATACTAAATGTAACAGTTAGTTGTGTTTTAGAACTCCGGTTATGATTTAGACAAGGACAGTTAACTACTGGGTCCTTAACTTCAGTTGATGACTAGTCAAGCCAAGTTAGGAGTCAGTTACATTCAGTTCTAGCTCTCTACATTCAGTTAAATAATGGTTTAATTAATTGCACACATGTGGGGCGTTTTTCTCACCTACCACAGTCAGTTAACCATTATTTAATACTAAATGTAACAGTTAGTTGTGTTTTAGAACTCCGGTTATGATTTAGACAAGGACAGTTAACTACTGGGTCCTTAACTTCAGTTGATGACTAGTCAAGCCAAGTTAGGAGTCAGTTACATTCAGTTCTAGCTCTCTACATTCAGTTAAATAATGGTTTAATTAATTGCACACATGTGGGGCGTTTTTCTCACCTACCACAGTCAGTTAACCATTATTTAATACTAAATGTAACAGTTAGTTGTGTTTTAGAACTCCGGTTATGATTTAGACAAGGACAGTTAACTACTGGGTCCTTAACTTCAGTTGATGACTAGTCAAGCCAAGTTAGGAGTCAGTTACATTCAGTTCTAGCTCTCTACATTCAGTTAAATAATGGTTTAATTAATTGCACACATGTGGGGCGTTTTTCTCACCTACCACAGTCAGTTAACCATTATTTAATACTAAATGTAACAGTTAGTTGTGTTTTAGAACTCCGGTTATGATTTAGACAAGGACAGTTAACTACTGGGTCCTTAACTTCAGTTGATGACTAGTCAAGCCAAGTTAGGAGTCAGTTACATTCAGTTCTAGCTCTCTACATTCAGTTAAATAATGGTTTAATTAATTGCACACATGTGGGGCGTTTTTCTCACCTACCACAGTCAGTTAACCATTATTTAATACTAAATGTAACAGTTAGTTGTGTTTTAGAACTCCAATTGTGATTTAGACAAGTCTTGGTTACCTACAGTCAAGTAGAGTCATCAATTCGAACTTCCTCATGTGGATTCGAATTGATTGTGGCTAATAAATCCATTTTACATCATTGTAATTATTATCTGGATTACTTGTTTGATTAATGAAAGCATTCACAGCTGCAAGCCTTTTGCACTGTTTCATTCTTCAATGGCTGAGTAAATTGTGAGATCTTCTTTGTGAGTTGTGTGCTTGTCTACAAATCTATATGCTCAAATTTAACATATATATCCTATGGAATTTGGGCGAATCATTTTAGAAAAAAATAGAAATGGACGAATCCTTTTTTGGAAAAAAAGGATCGAAAACTAGCCCATGGGCTAAATTTTGGCCCTAAAATTTCCCCTACTCTGAAGCAATGCCTCCCTCGAGACTGAGTAGAAATCCTTCCAAAAGTTAACAAAAACAACTGAAAACTTTCCAAAACCAATGTCTCACCTCCTCAATGACCATTCCAAGAAGACTTGGATCTACTTCCTGAAGAGCAAGAAATCTGAGGAGGTCTTGCAGAGGTTCCAAGAGTTCAAAGCTCTTGTGGAGAACTAGACTGGGAAGAGGATGCAGGCACTCAAATCAGATAACAGGGGTGAGTATACCTCCAAGGAGTTTGATGAGTATTGCAGACAAGAGGGCATTCGGAGACAGTTGACAGTACCATACACTCTTGAGCAGAATGGAGTGGCAAAAAGGAAAAACCGATCTATTGTTGGAGCAGCGAGTGCTATGTTACATGATCAATCACTTCCTCTCTTTCTTTGGGCGGAGGCTTGTAGTACAGTTGTATACCTTCAGAAAAGGAGTCCCCATCATGCCTTGGGGAACAAGACTCCTGAGGTGATGTTCACAGGCAAGAAACTGAGGTGAGTCATTTTCGTATATTTGGTTGCCTGACTTTTTCACATGTCCCTTCGGAGAAGAGAAAAAAGCTTGAGCCTGCAGCAGAGAGAGGCATCTTTGTGGGGTATGATAAGACTTCAAAGGCCTTCTGCATTTATCTTCCTGCCTTGAGGAAGGTTGTTGTGAGGCGGGAAGTGAGATTTGAGGAGGAGCAAGCCTTCAAGAAGTCCAGAGAGTCGGTGCAGGGAGAGCAGCAGGTTCCCACACCTCAGGTAGCTTCACAGGTACCTTCAGTACAGGTGACAGGTTCACAGGTTTTCGGGGTTACTGGACCACAAAGTACAGGCATAGGATCTTCAGGTTCAGTGGTTCAGCTAGCAAGATCTTCGGGGACAGGTTTTGGTTCTCAGGTCACAGGTTCACCATACAGAGCTACCGGATCATAGATTTCACCAATTGTTGGTTCACCAACTCCTGGTACACAGACTTCTGGGCCTTCTACTTCTGGGAGTTCCTCAGATGATGACAGACCAGTTTGGGAGCAACCTTCAGGGAAGAAGAAGCCTAAATGGCTTCGGGGGACCCTGAAGGAAGCTAAGGATTTTGGAACGCCCAAGGAACTAGTGAGGGCTATAATGATGCCAGACAAGCTAGGTATGGCATTAGTTGCTAGTCTTCGTGATTCGGAGCCATCTACTTTTGAGGAGGCCTCTCGACATCATGTTTGGAGAGATGCCATGATGGAAGAGTACCATTCCATCATGAAGAACAATGTTTGGGATATTGTTCCGAGACCTAAGGGGAAGTCAGTGGTGACTTCTCGATGGCTTTACAAGGTAAAGCATGTTGCAAATGGCAGTGTGGAGAAATACAAGACTCAGTTTGTGGGGCGGGGGCTTGCACAAGTAGAGGGAGTTGATTATGATGAGACCTTTGCACCGGTTGCTCGTTATACTTCTATCAGATCATTGATTTCCATTGCTGCGAAAATGGGTTGGAAGATCCATCAGATGGATGTGAAGACTGCATTTCTCAATGGAAACATACAGGAGGAGGTTTATGTGGAGCAGCCACAGGGCTTTGAGATTCATGGGAGAGAGCCTCATGTGTGCAGGCTGAATAAGGCCTTGTATGCGCTAAAGCAAGCTCCTCGAGCTTCATATTCCAGGATAGACTCTTACTTGTTGTCGATGGGTTTTCAGAAGAGTGAGGCTGATCCGAATCTCTATTTCACCATGGTTGGAGATTATTCGCTCATTCTTCTATTGTATGTGGATGATTTGTTTATCACAGGTGATGAGAGACCTATTGCAGTTTGCAAGAGAGATCTTGCTTCAGAGTATGAGATGACTTGTTAAAAAGTTACCTAGCAAAGTGTTGTTTACCTAGTATGCCTTGGGGTGGACACGGTCACTTTAAAAACTGTGAACCCTAGTCAATTTCATTTAATGAAGTTAAAAGTACTTTATAATTTTTAAAGTGACTTCATTAAAAAGTAATTTCATGATATATTTTCCTAAGTTCAATTTTAATGATAAAGTCAAGTGTGGGATTAATTAATTAATATGGGTCTCAATACTTTATTAAATTATATGAGTGCACTAAATATCATTTAATATATTTTTATTGGAGCATTTAATGAGAGCCATTGATCTAATCTAATCTAGACCGTTAGATTGAGAAGGAAGTTGCCATGAACAAAAAGGGCTTGGGCAAGGCATTTGGATCATTATGTTCATCTTCACAAAGAGATTTTGGAGAGAGAGAGAGAAAAGAGAGAAAACTTCAGAGATTGAAACCCTAAGACTAGGGCACGTTTCCCAAGACAGAAATCCGTACAGCAGGAGAAAGTACAGCCGTACAGTAGCATTAAATTTCAGCAATCCATACTCACATGTGCGAGTCGTACAGCATCAAATCTGAGCACATAATTCGAGGCAGTCATATAGAATTTAATGCACCGTACAACACATAAATCGAGGCAGCAGGCACGATTTCCAAGGCAAAAATTATGGGCATGAATTTCTAAATCCATACTGCAGCATTTAGTGCTCACACGTGCGGGTCGTACAGCAGTGAAAAGGCAACAGTCTGTTCGTCATTTATTTGGCACATTTTCCGAGATGAAAAAGAGATAAGTTGATTGTAATTTCATTGGCTGATTTTTGTCTGAAGAAATAAGTTCTCTCTTGACAGGTTTTTCCCTGTGGGTGTTTTTGCCTGGACCAATTTGGTCAAAAAATTCTGAGTATTAATTTTCATGTGAAAACTTTTTCATGTGTCAATGTCTAAAAATTTCTGAGTTTTACATTTCCAGTTTGAAAAGAAAATTTCTGAGTTTGTTTAAAATTGAGAAAAAGTTTTCACATGTGTTTCAGTCTGGTTAATTTGTGAAAAATTATGCATTGAAAGGGTTGGGCATTAAACAATGCAGAGAAGCCTAAAGGCTTGAAACCGGGTAGGGAAAACTTTCAAAAACTTTCATGGTATCAGAGCTTTGCAAAGATTCAGAATTTTAAACATTCTGAAACTGGGGTTTGAAGGAAAGAAGTCTTGAACAGCTGGCTTGTCAATACAGGTTGCAGCCATGGTGTTCGGTCTTGGAGTGGAAGATAGACTTGATGGGGCTGCAAATTTTAGCCCTTGGAAGGCTAGGATTAGCTTGATTCTTGAAGAGAATGAACTATGGGATATAGTTCATGGGACAGCTACAAATCCTGTGGTAGTATCTGGTGATGCAACAGATAAGGCAGCCTTTCTGAAAAAGGACATATAGGCAAGAAGAGTCATCCTTGATGCAGTGAAGGATCATGTGATCCCTCACATTTCAGCCAAAGACCATGCTTTTGAGATGTGGACAGGTTTGACAAATCTTTATCAGAGTTCCAATGAAAATAGGAAGATGGTATTGAGAGAGAAGTTAAAGGGTGTTCACATGGAAAAAGGTGAAGGCATGGCATCATATCTTACCAAGATCACACTGTTGAAAAGTTACCAAGGAAGTGTTGTTCACCTTGTGTTGCCTTGGGGTGGACAAGAACACTTTAAAAGGTGACCCCTAGTCATTTAAATTAATAAAGTGAGAAGTACTTTATATTTTTTAAGTCACTTTATTAAAAGTTAAGTCATGGTTTATCCTAAGTTCATGTTTAATGATAAAGTCAAGTGAGTGATTAATTAGAAGGGTCTTCACTTTATTAAATGACATGAGGTGCACTAAATGTCATTTATTATTTATTTAATGAGCATTTATTGTGAACCCTCAATCTAATATAATCTAGACCATTGGATTGAAAGAGGAAGTTACCATGAACAAAAAGGCTTGGGGAGAGGCAAACCGTATCTTTTGTTCACTTTCACAAGAGAGATTTTTTAGAAAGGAGAGAGCAAGAAGAAGAAGAGGGCAAGGGTTTGAGTGATTTCATTTCCAGAGAAAGAGAAGGAGAGAGAAGGAGAATTCTGCAGGTTTCAGAGGCACAAAAAACCAAGGAAGAATCATTCTTTTATTTCAGCAAGGCAAACAGGATGTTTTCCAGGGCAGAATTTGCAGTTTTGATGGCAGATTTTTTCAGCACGTTTTTTGAGGTGATTTCTGCAGATTTCTGGAAAGAAAAAAAGTTCGAAAAAAAAATTCTCTCCGTACATCTGTACGGAGTCTGTACGGCACGCTTTTCGAGGCAAACTGTGTGCAGAATTTTTGTTGGGCTGTTTTTTTGGCACGTGGTTCGAGAAGAATAAGTTCTGAAATTTCAGCAGGCCATTCAAGGATTGATTGGCACGTTTACCAAGGCATTTGGTGAAGATAAGTACTGTTGTATTTTTATTTAAGTTTGCCTGAAAGAATAAAAATCTCTCCCTCAAGAACAGGTTTTCCCTTGGGGGTTTTTCCTGGACCATTTTGGTCAAAAATCTGAGTCTCTAAGAATTTCATGAGTGGCTGATTTAATTTTCTGCATTTGAAAATTTGGCTGTTAGAAATTTTCTGAGTTTATAAAGTTGAAAGAATCTCAAGTGTTTCTAAGTTTTCAGTGAAAATTTTTTTAATTTTTAAATGTACATGCATATTGGGGTTGGGCATTAAACCATATGCAGTGATCTGAACTTGAAACTGGGTTGGGGTTTGAAAATTTTCACACACAGGTAAGAGATGAGCTAGCAGCTGTAGAAGAGGTGATAGGTGTTCCAAAGATGGTGCGTACAGCACTAAATGGTGTGTCACAGCAGTGGACCGTATTTGTTCAGACCATTATTGGGAGGGAGAACATGCCCACATGGGATCGATTGTGGGATGATCTCACACAGGAGGAGATACAGAGAGGTTTCCTACAGAGCAGTTCGTCGCATCAGAGAGATGAGGAGGAGAGTGTTGCTTTAGCAGCGAAGGGCAAGAAGAAGAAGAAGTTCAAGAAGGGTTCCAAGGAGGGAGCCAAACAGCATGAGGGAGAGAAGAAGAAGAAGCACCAGACTGCAGTTGCAGCGGAGATCGATGAGTTTGCAGTGAGATTGGAGAGAGACTTTTCTCTCTTTGCAGGTGTTGGTGTTGAGAGAGCACCTTCTATCACCAGCAGGGATTTCGAGGACCACATGGAGCATTCTATGATTGTTGGGCATTCTTTGAGTGCCACCACTACTTCCTCCACTTGGTACATTAATAGTGGAGCTTCCAGTCATATGACAGGTGATCGAGACATGTTCACATAGATGTCTGAGTCAAACTTGGAGATGGAGGTCGTGTTGGGAGATGACACAGTAGTGAGAGCAGTTGGGCGAGGGACTGTCCGCTTTGAGAGGGAGTCCATACAGCCTATGTTTCTGAGGGATGTGTTGTTTGTCCCTAGGCTGAAGAAGAACCTTGTTTCAGTTTCCATGATAGAGGACAGAGGCTTCGGTGTATATGTCCTTGATGGGAAAGTTCACATCTTTCCCAAGTCAGCAGGTCCATCTGACTCACGGGTGATTGTAGTCAGGAGTGGGAAACTGTACAAGCTTCTTTTCTAACCACATCATGCACTGTCACACACTCAGAGCAGTGATGAGTTGTGTGAGCTATGGCACAGGAGGATGGCCCATCTTCACCATCCAACTTTGTGGGGATGCTAAGAGAGATGACTACAGGTATGCTAGAGTTCAGCACAAAGTCAAGTGGTATGTGTAGAGGGTGTGCTTTGGGAAAGTACACCAAGACTGCTTTTCCAAGCAGTGATTCCACATTAGAGGGAGTGCTTCAGTTGATACATTCAGATCTGTGTGGCCCCATGTCATCTGCCTCTTTGATAGGATATGAGTATTCCATCACTTTCATTGATGACTTTTCCAAGAAGCCCTGGATCTATTTCCTTAAAAGCAAGAGATCAAAGGAAGTATTGTATCGGTTCCAAGAGTTCAAAGCTCTTGTGAAGAACCATACAGGAAAGAAGATCAAGGTACTTCGGTCAGACAATGGAGGTGAGTACACTTCTCGTTCATTTGATGAGTATTGTCGACAAAAGGGGATAAAGAGGCAGTTGATTGTTCCTTACACTCCACAACAGAATGGAGTGGCTGAAAGGAAGAACCACTCTATAGTGGGTGCAGCTAGAGCTATGCTGCATGATCAGAGTCTTCCTTTCTTTCTATGGGCAGAGGCTTGTAGTACTGATGTTTATGTTCTCAACAGGAGTTTGCACCGTGCATTGGGGAGTAAAACTCCTGAGGACACATTCATAGGGAAAGTGCCTAAGATAGGTCACTTTCGGATTTTTGGTTGCCTTACATACTCTCATGTCCCTTCTGAGAAGAGGACAAAGTTGGAGGCTACAGGTGAGCATGGTATCTTTGTTGGTTATGATGACACATCGAAGGCTTTTCGGATTTACCTTCCTGCACAGAGGAAAGTTGTGGTGAGAAGGGAGGTGAAGTTCGAGGAGGAGGAAGCCTTCAGGAGGTCTCTTGATTCCGAAATGGAGGATCAGCAGGGTACTACACAGGTGACAGCTCAGAGTTCAGTGAGTCAGAGTTCATGGTCACCGGTGTCAGGTTCTTAAGTTACAGGGGCTCAGTCTACAAGTACTTCTGGTACAAGGACAAGTTCACAGATGACACCTTCAGGTGATTCGAGTTCTAGTGGTATAGGTACAGGCTCACCAGGGATAGGTTTTCAGGTTGTTGGGACTTCTTCAAGGAGACAAATGTCTGATGAGGAGGTTGAGGAGAGTCTGAGACAAAATGCTTCCTCCAGGAAGAGGAAGCCAAGTTGGCTTCAGGAGTTGATGAAGGAAGCAATGCAGTCAGTTGAACCGCCCAAGAGGGAGGTCAGAGAGAGCAGGGCACCAGAGAGGTTTTCCAACTATATGGCACAGGTGACCAGCTTGCGTGATACTGTTCCTGATACTTATTTGGAGGCTTTCGCACACCAAGTATGGAGAGATGCCATGATGGAGGAGTACAACTCCATCATGAAGAATGGGGTGTGGGAAGTGGTTCCGAGACTAGAGGGAAAGTCAATTGTGACTTCCAAATGGCTTTACAAGATAAAGCATGCTGCGGACGATAGTATTGAGAAGTTCAAAGCTCGTTTTGTTGCACGTGGTTTCTCACAGGTCGAGGGAGTTGACTATGATGAGACATTTGCACCAATGGCCAGATTTTCTTCAATTAGAGCAGTGATCTCCATCGTTGCAGAGATGGGTTGGAAGATCCATCAGATGGATGTGAAAACCGCTTTCCTTAACGGTTTTCTACAGGAGGAGGTATATTTGGAGCAGCCACAGGGCTTTGAGGTATAAGAGAGACACACATGTTTGCAAGCTGAAAAAGGCATTGTATGGACTGAAGCAAGCCCCTCGGGCTTGGTATTCCAGGATCGACACTTACTTGCTTTTGATTAAGTTTCAAAAGAGTGAAGCGGATCCCAACCTATACTACATTGTGGTTGGTGGTGTTCCACTTGTTATTATGTTGTATGTTGATGACTGGTTCATTACTGGGGGAGAGAACCTGATTGATGCATGCAAGAAGGATCTTGCTTCAAAGTTCGAGATGACATACCTTGGACTGATGCATTATTATTTGGGGATGGAGGTTTGGCAGGAGGATGGACATGTTTTCCTGGGGCAAGGAAAATATGCTGCAGATGTTCTGAAGAAATTTCAGATGACAGATTGCAGACCTATGTCGACACCCATGATCACCAACTGGGCGAAGCTTCATGCTTCAAAGGGAGAGTTGGTGGACCCTACCTTATATCGTCAGTTGATTGGTTCGTTGATGTATTTGGTCAACACCAAACCAAATATGAGTTTTGCAGTGAACACTCTCAATCAATTCATGGTGGAGCCCAGGAGAGTGCATTGGACTGCTGCAAAACACATCTTGAGGTATCTTGCAGGTACAGCTGACTATGGATTGGATTATAGGAGATCTGGTGGAGTGGGGTTGGTTGGCTATACAAATTCAGATTGGCCAGGTAGTGTTTCGAATCGGAAGAGCACTTCCGGTTGTTGCTTCAGCTTGGGTTCAACAGTTGTGTCGTGGTTCAGCAGGAAGCAAAAGTCCATGGCATTGAATTCTGCTGAGGCCGAGTATATGGCAGCCAGTCAGGCCACTTGTGAGGCCTTTTGGCTTCGCAAGTTGATGGTGGATTTGTTTGATATAGAGTTGAGTCCTACAGTTATACAATGTGATAATCAGAGTCGCATCAAGCTCTCTGAGAATCCTGTATTTCATGACAGGTCGAAGCACATTGAGATTAGATATCACTTCATCAAGGATTATGTTCAGAGAGGGGCTATTCGTTTGCAGTATGTTCCGACAAATGAGCAGGTGGCTGACATTCTCACGAAGGCTTTGGGTAGAGGGAAGCATGTCTACTTCAGAGACAAGTTGGGAGTGATGAAAAACACCTTCCTCGGTAAGAGGGAGTGTTAAAAAGTTACCTAGCAAAGTGTTGTTCACCTAGTATGCCTTGGGGTGGACATGGTCACTTTAAAAAGTGTGACCCCTAGTCAGTTTCATTTAATGAAGTGAGAAGTACTTTATAATTTTTAAAGTGACTCCATTAAAAAGTAATTTCATGATATATTTTCCTAAGTTCAATTTTAATGATAAAGTCAAGTGTGGGATTAATTAATATGGGTCTCAATACTTTATTAAATGATATGAGTGCACTAAATATCATTTAATAATTTTTTATTGGAGCATTTAATGAGAGCCATTGATCTAATCTAATCTAGACCGTTAGATTGAGAAGGAAGTTGCCATGAACAAAAAGGGCTTGGGCAAGGCATTTGGATCATTATGTTCATCTTCCCAAAGAGATTTTGGAGAGGGAGAGAGAGAGAGAGAGACAAAAGAGACAAAAATTCAGAGATTGAAATTCTAAGACTAGGGCACGTTTCCCAAGCCAGAAATCCGTACAACAGGAGGAAAGTACAGCCATACAGAAGCATTAAATTTCAGCAGTCTACTCACACGTGCAAGCCGTACAGCATCAAATCTGAGCACAGATTTTGAGGCAGTTGTACAGAATTTAATGCACTGTACAGCAGGGCTGTACAGCACAAAAATCGAGGCAGCAAGCACGGTTTCCAAGGCAAAAATTCTGGGCATGAATTTCTAAATCCGTACAGCAGCATTTATTGATCACACATGCGGGCCGTACAGCAGTGAAAAGACAGCAATCTGTTTGTCATTTATTTGGCACGTTTTCCGAGACAGAAAAGAGATAAGTTGATTGTAATTTCATTGGCTGATTTTTGTCTGAAGAAATAAATTCTCTCTTGACAGGTTTTTCCCTGTGGGGGTTTTTGCCTAGACCAATTTGGTCAAAAATTTCTGAGTATTAATTTTCATGTGTAAATGTCTGAAAATTTCTGAGTTTTACATTTCTAGTTTGAAAAGAAAATTTCTGAGTTTATTTAAAATTGAGAAAAAGTTTTCACATGTGTTTCTGTCTGGTTAATTTATGAAAAATTATGCATTGAATGGGTTGGGCAATAAACAATGCAGAGAAGCCTAAAGGCTTGAAACCGGATTGGGAAAACTTTCAAAAACTTTCATGACCAACATTGGGTTGATGCATTATTTTTTGGGATTGGAAGTTTGGCAGGAGCCTGCTCATATTTTCCTGGGGCAAGGAAAGTATGCAATGGATATTCTGAGGAGATATCGGATGGAGGATTGCAGGCCGATGTCTACACCTATGGTCACCAACTGGAAGAAGCTTCATGCTTCTGAGGGAGAGTTGGTGGATCCTACCTTATATTATCAACTCATAGTTTCTTTGTTGTATCTAGTCAACTCCAGACCAGATTTGTATTTTGTGGTAAATACTCTCGGTCAATTCACAGTGGAGCCTAGGAGAGTGCACTAGGTTGCCGCAAAACATGTGTTGAGATACCTTGCAAGTACAGTGGATTATGGTCTAGATTATAAGAGATCGAATGGGGTTAGGTTGATTGGCTTCACGGAGTCAGATTGGGCAGACAATGTGGCAGACCAAAAGAACACTTCCAGATGTTGTTTCAGTTTGGGCTCGGCAGCAATGTCGTGGTTCAGTTGGAAGCAGAAGTCTGTCGCTTTAAGTTCTACAGAGCCTGAGTACATGGCAGCCAGTCAGGCTAGCTGCGAGGCACTGTGGCTTTGCAAGTTATTGGTGGATTTATTTGATCAAGAGTTGAGGCCTACGGTGATTTACTGTGACAATCAAAGTTGCATCCAGCTCTCTGAGAACCCTGTATTTCACAACAGGTCAAAGCATATTGAGATCACGTACCATTTCATCAGTGATTATGTTTAGAGAGGAGTTGTGGTGTTGCAGTACATTTCCACTAATGAGCAGGTTGCAGATATCCTGACAAAGTCTCTTGGAAGAAGCAAGTTCATTCATTTCAAAGACAAGTTGGGTGTGGTGCAAAACACCTTCCTCGGTAAGAGGGAGTGTTGATTTTTGTACCTCTGAAAGTGTTCCCCTAGTGACTTTCGCCCAAGTCATAAAAAGGGAAAAATTAAAGTGACCCTTGCAATTAATAACTTGAGATGAGTTTTAATTTTCACTTTAGAGAATAAAGTGACTTTTTCATAAATTTAAGTGAGGTGAGTGAAATTAATTTTGGAGAGAATTAAAAGTGCATTTAATCTCATCCATCCATCTAATTCATTTTGGGCCCTTGGATTAGATGACCATTCAGCTTCCTCACTTGGACACCAAAAAGGCAAGGGAAGGCATTAGACTCTAGAGTCTAATTCTGAATTTTTTCCATGAGTTGGAGAGCACAGAAGGAGAAATTTTGCAGGCAGAGAGAGAAGAGCAGAGGGCATGATTCCCAAGACCGTACAACAACACTAAACATTTTTTCGTACAATGCGCATCCCAAGGCAAATTCTGCGCATGAATTTTGAGGCAACTTTTTTGGGCACGAAATTCGAGGCAGGCCGTGTAGTCTGTACATTACGTAAAGTGGGCACATAAATTGAGGCAATCCGTACAATACAACAATGGGCATGAAAATCGAGGTAGTTTGTACAATCAATGGTGTGGCACGATTTTCGAGGCAACAAGTAGGCAGAAATTTTGACTATAGTGTGGATCATGTGAGTAGTGTGGGGGGACCAAGCTTGTAGCAATCCTGAGCGCACAACATACTTAAATAAATCAGCAAGATAATCATTAAAAAATGCAAACTATGTTAGAAGAATTTCCCCTTAAAACCCTCCTCATCTACAGCTATGTCGGTGTTGATCTCCCAAACTGCCCGTCAGATCTCAATATAAAAGAACGAGTTATATGAAGGAGGAGAAGAGACGAGAAGAGAAGGTTTCCCAAATACTCCATAGAGGATGGTCTTGTGGGTGAACATAGCATGGCGCTCAAGGTTGGTGAGTAGACTAGAATGGTGGGGGAAGAGGGTGACCCAAAAGGCTTTTATTGAGCATCAAAATGATGTGCATAATTCATGTCTTCTATGTGAAATCAAGAATATTTCTTGCTACATAAAGGTATAGGTAAGAAGTCCAAATTTGGCATGGCACGATGATGTACTTTGCACTTTATTGACACAAAACTAGCACCCCTAGAGTGAAACGTCCTCACTAGGGTGTGGTTACATGGAACTATGGAAGTAATGCCATTGTCACGTTAGCAAATACTTCCCTTCACTTTAGTTCCGAATGACTATCAAGAACAAGGGAGGAAGTACCGATAGAAAACTAGGTGTCAAGAGATAAAAGCAAATCACTAAATTAAAGATTGATGCATGGTTATGACTTGAAGAGAGCAAATCCAAAGAGATAAAAGAAATATCAAGATTCATCATTCCATAAACCATAAAGAACATATGAAATATAACCATGGTATGTAAGTAAAACCTTGAGTGAATTTTCCAAGATAAAGAACAACTTGTTGCAGAAATCTAGATCAAGAAATGTGAAATGAGGAGTTTACATAACCACCGATGTTCATCTCATTAAACATTGTTGATCTAGATGAAATTGCTGTAGTATACTGAATAATAAGTTGAGTGCAAATAACCAGCAATGAAATTGAATTTCTTTAAACCATAGGAAGGATTGTGAAAACTTTAGATGTGTTGATTCAAAGAAATAAGAATTAAGAAAAACATACAAAGACTTGAGTCACTCGACTAATGCCTAGTTGCTTGAGGAAACGGCACGGAGTCATAAAGGAAGCAAAAGAAGATTTGGTGACCAAAGAGTGGGAAGTTAGAAAGGCTCATGCCCTTGTCCTAGTCTTAGATAGCCAAATGAGATTTCTCTTCAAACTTAATGGAGAACTGAAGAGCTGAAAATTGTCCAAGTTAACCTGCATGCAAAGGATAGAAATTCCACTACAAGAACCAATATATCATGAGCTGAAAATAAAATTACTGAGCAAGTAAAACCAGCTAAACTTTGAATTGAGATTACCTCAACCTTGTCATGCAATTTTTCCCAAATACACTAAGACAAAAGAAATAGGAACAAGAGTAGGAAGAGAAACTTTATTCTCCAAGTTCTAGCAACCAATACAATGAGAGGAGTGTCTCTTATACAAGATAAGAGACTAACTAACTCCTCCATAGAAAACCATAAAATATCTCATGACATAGTCAAAATCAGCAACCCTAAACCAAAAACCCTAGATCTTAACCATGTGAGGGGAGGGTGCACCATCTAGAAGGAATGAGGAATGATACACGTCATGAAATACATCCACAAAAGGTGGAGTGCTCTAGAGTATACGGTGAGATGATAAAAGCTTGGTCCAAAACCCTAAGGTTAAGGTTTTGACCAATCAACCACTACAATATGTAACAACCTTATCCAAATAAATGACAAGTCAAAACTAGCAACTCACTCTCCAAGATAAGTGGACAAAAGAGAGGAGTGCTCTTATCGGAACCAAGGTAAAGTGATGGATGCTTCAAGATAAGGTGATAGTGGCATTACTTCCACAGTTGCACATAGCCGCACCCTAGTGAGGACCTTGCACTTTAGGAGTGCTAGTTTTTGTGGCAACACACTCCTCGTCATACGAACAGTTAAAAGGACCAAGTCTGAATTTCAAGGCACTGGTGGTACAAGTGATTATATAAGAGATAAGGGTCGCATCCCAAATCGTTTAGAGAAAAGTATACTTAGAGAAGGCATAAACACTAG
This sequence comes from Pseudotsuga menziesii, assembly GCA_001517045.1. Classification (NCBI taxonomy): domain Eukaryota; kingdom Viridiplantae; phylum Streptophyta; class Pinopsida; order Pinales; family Pinaceae; genus Pseudotsuga; species Pseudotsuga menziesii. The sequence goes on along the minus strand of LPNX010930088.1, from coordinate 181,480 downwards.
TTAAATCCTCCTCCTCTTACCCCTTTGTTAAGAATCACTTTTAAAATATTGCTCCAATTGATGTTAGTGACAACACTACATCAGGGTTTTTTGCACCCAACACCACCCCTAGCACTCAGCTCATCATCAATAGTCATTAGAAGAAGTAATACAAGGAAGCATCTTTCAATTACATGGCTAGATGGTGGTATGATATGCAGATATCCCTTTCAATATTTCCCACTCAACTAACTATCAGCAAATGTTAAATGCCATATTTCCATGTGGTAAGGTCTTCAAATCCCTATTTTTCATGAGTTAAGGGGGGCACTTTTACATAATCAAGTCATAAACATAAACTCTAAAGAGAGAGTATATATTAAACTATGGACCAAAACAGGATGTACCATCATGTCAAAGTGGACAGTCTCGTACCATAACTAATTTCCTCGTTTCTTGCCCATGAGGAACAATGTTTTTTAGATCAGTAGATGCATCCATTCATGTGAAGGATGTGCAATTATTATTTTGGATTTTGGATGAGGTGGTTTTAGTGGTGAGAGTGCAGAATGTTGTACAAGCCATCACTAATAATGCCTCTAACTATGTCACTGCTAGTAAGTTGTTAAAGGATAAACACCCAACCATTTCCAAGACCCCACGCGTTGCCTGCTTAGACCTCATGCTTGAGAATATAGGCAAGGAACCTTGGGTGAAGAGGGTTGTAGATCAAGCCAAGTGCATCACCAAAAACATCTATTAGCACACATGGGTATTGAACCTGATGAGGAAAAGCACATAGGGTTGGCACCTCGTTACGCCCGCCATCTCGAAATTTGCAACAAACTTACTCACATTGCAATCTCTCATTTCCTAAAACAAATTGAGGAAGATGTTTTCTTTTCTTTTACAACAATTAGATAACTAAATTACAAGATCTATCAGCTATTTTCCGTAAAGAGAAACCTAACTGACCCTATCTTTACTCCATTATTAACTTAACTATTAATTGTCACTAAATGAAGAGATCAAATCTCTTTTATTTTCCCTAATCTATCACAAAAGAAATATACATTCAAACATTACTCTTTGAAAAACAAAAAATGTGTTTTAAACCTCCAAAAATCTAAGCAAAAACACCAGTCCATGCCCTTGCATCAGGCTCCCAAGGAACAAAAAGTGTTCATGGAATCCCGTCCATGAGGTCCTCAATCGTTCTAGCACTTTTTTGTATGCTTGCAACAATACCTAGGTAGCATCCTCTATTGGGCAATCCTTCCACTTGACTAAATATTCGTAGTATTCCTTATCTCTAGTTATCTTCATCAATCCAAAATCCAAAATCTTCTACATTTGCATTGGCTTAGTTGTAGGTAGCTGCTTCTTCCACTGACTTGACTGGTCCTTATCATTACTTGGTTCTTCTAGCGCTGTCTCTGTTTCATGCTCAACATAAGGATATAAATGTGCTACATTAAAGATAGGTGATAGTCCGATATCAGCAGGAAGTTCAATTTCATAAGCATTGGCCGAAAATTTCCTTAAAATTTTATAAAGCCCAATTTTTTTCAGTTTGAGCTTGTTATACTCTCATTTAGGAAACCTTTCCTTTCTTAAATGTGCTAATACCAAATCTACTTCTTCAAAATTGACTTCCCTTTTCTTTAAATCCACCTTTTGCTTATATTTTTGAGTGTTTTTCTACAGCAGCCCCTTAACCTGTTCATGCAAAGATTGCATGGTTGTGGCAAGGTCTTCTCCATCAGCACTCTGTATTCCCACCTTTCCAAAATCTCTGAGTTCAAACAGTCCTTGAGGATGCATTCCATAAACAATCTTGAATGGACTTAACCCAATGTTTCGATTTGGTGAGTCATTATAAGCAAATCCAGCTTGCAAGGGTGCTTGGTCCCATTGATGTGGATGCTCACTTACCAAACTTCTCAATATGTTTCCCAAACTCTTGTTGGTAACCTTGGTTTGCCCATCAGTTTGAGGGTGATAGGTTGAACTGAAACAGAGTTTGGTTCCTAATTTCTTCCACAATGTTCGCCAAAGGTGTCCAACAAATTTTGTATCCATCTGAAACTATGCTAGTAGGAAGACCATGTAGTCTCGACACTTCTTTGAAGAATAGATTTACTATGTGAGTAGCATCACTAGTCTTGGTACAGGGAATAAAATGTGTCATTTTAGAAAATCTGTCCACTACAACATATATAGAATTATTGCCTCTTTGAGTTATAGGCAACCCTAAAACAAAATCCATACTTACCACAACCCATGGTCTATTTGGAATTGGTAGTGGTTGGTACAAACCCGTGTTCTATTGTCTTCCCTTGGCATATGGACACACTCTACACCTCCCCACAAATCTTTATACATCAGTTCTCATCTTTGGCCAAAAATAGTAAGAACTTGGCTGAGCATGTCTTATCTGTAAATTTCCTTAGACCTCAATCTTGAGCTACACAGTATATATTTTTTTTTCTGTTAACCACAAATGAGTTTCTTCACAAATAATGCAGCGAAAATAAATACTGAAAAAAAAAACATATAATAGCAATCACACCATTAGAGACACCAATATTTTTAGGTATGGAACCCCCCGGAAGAACGCAAGATGGGAAAACCGGTGCAACAATCTGAGAAGATATTTTATTAGCAAGATATAGAACAATACAATCTAGAAATCGATTTTAGCCAACCTAGCAAAATCGTACAACCGAAACTCAACGAGGAAAAACCCCACAAAGATCACAAGACCCCTACATCACTGCCTGCATCATTCTCACGCCTCTGCGTTAGCGATACGACCTCTGGGTCAACCATATGGACGCTGATGTCACCTATGCGGTCGCTTACATCACTCGTACAGCCGCTTACGATCCGCTGACGTCACGTGACCTGCTCTACGTCAGTTGTACAACCCCTACGATTTGCTTATGCTTCTCTATCGATCTCTGAGAAAGTTCTTCTGTCTCACTCTCTAAAACTTGTTCTGCAACTTTCGGGCCCTAAAAACTCACACCCTAAAATCTCAGGCTCTCCCTAAAATTCTACACCCTAAAATTTCGGGCCCTCCCTAAAATTTTATGACCTAAATTTTCGGGCCCTAAAAGTCCGTGTCCTAAAATTTCGAGCCCTAAAATTTCGCGCCCTAAAATTTTGGGCACTTAAATTATGTGACCTAAATTTTTTGGCCCTTAAATTCTGCGCCCTAAATTTTCGGGCCCTGGAATTCTGCGCCCCAAAATTTCAGGCCCTCCCTAAAATCTTGGGGCTGAAATTTTGTCCTGCTACTAAAATTCGTCTTAGACTTTCTTGAATAGATGGGTTATACATACTGGTGGCCTAAACACTGATTTATGATTCATACATAGTAAAGTTCATACTTTATCTCTGATATACTACTGTTCATTAATAGTTCATGGTGTATGTATGCACATAATTTGGATAATATTTGTGTGTCACTCTTGTTATATGATAGTGATACATGCATTATCTAGGACTGAAATTGGTTATTTGAAGCAAATGTATAAATGCACTTGGACAATTCATAGTACATCTAATCCACTTTATGATTGACTCCATTAGGCACTGGTCACTAACTTCACACGTTGCAAGATATATTCCAATGTTCCCCCAAGTTTCCGGGACGCGGGAGCGCAGGAGCGGGGAAACGCACATTGGGGACGTGTGGAGACCACCCCCCCAAATTTTAGCGAAATTCGAGAGGGGCGGGGGGACGTCCAGGTCTTAATAAAAATTAATATTATAAATTATTAAATCCCAGCAATAACAATTCAATGATTCATCCCATGTAAACTACTAAAAGTAAATAATAAATAGTAAATACTAAGTTTATCATTGTGCAACGTAAATCAGAATATAGCAAATTTAAAATACAAACACGTTATACAATTCATCATGATAATTTTCAAATGTGTCATTTGAATCTTGATATTCATATTTCTAATTTCAGTCATTGAAATTGAAAATAGTGAAATAGTAAATTACTAAAGACTAAGCCTGAAATAGAGACTAAACAACAATTAAAATTAAACTTTTGTTTTTTAAACTTAAATTGGAAAAATCGTTGGGGGTGTCTAGGAGCTCCCCAGTTTCTGGAGGGGGTGTGTGGGAGCCCCCCTTCACTGGAGCGCGCGCTGCAGAACAGGGGGACGCGCCCCCTTGTGAGTTTCCAAGAGTTTCCGGATTTTGGGGACGTTGGGAAACGTTTCCCCAGGAGCCCCCGAGCCCCTGAGGCGCAGGGAGCGAGGGGGGCGCGTCCCCGACCCTGGGGGGCGAGTCCCCGTGTAACACTGATATATTCGTGTTTAAGTGTCTTTTGCGTAGTTCCACAGGGCTCTCCCCTAAGAGGTTTCGACTTTCGAAGAAGTTAGGAGAAGTGACCAAGGTGGGTCACTTTCTCCGCATATGCTTGTCGGTGGCTTGGACTGCCATTTCATCCAATAACAAGTAGCAACCCCAACTTATCTCAGAACTTCACCAAACTGTCTCCAAAGTGCCTTCGTGAAAATGTCCGCCACCGGCTCATCTGTCTCAATGTACTCCAACCGAAGAGTTATTCTTTGTACACAGTCTCTCAAGAAGTGATATTGGATATCTATGTGTTTGCTTCGGTCATGGAACACTGGATTTTCAGATAGCCTGATGCCACTCTAATTGTCACAACGAACCACCGTAACCTCTAGCTCACACTCGAATAACCCTGAAAGCAACTTTCTTAGCCACATTCCCTCACATACAACCAAACTGGTTGCATTATACTCGGCCTCTGCCGATCTCAACGCAACTGACTTCTGCTTTCTGCTGAACCAAGAGATGACTCCTAACCCAATGCTGAAGCAGCAACCTGAAGTGCTCTTTCAGTCTTCTACACATCCTACCCAATCAGGATTTGTGAAGCCTACTAACTGTACACTCCCACTGCGCTCATAAACCAACCCGTACTCCATTGTACCTCTGATAAAGCGAAGCAGATGCTTCACAATTGTCCAATGTACTCTCCGAGAGTCCACCATGAACTGACTCAAAGAGTTGACTGCAAAGCTAATGTCTAGTCATGTGTTGACCAGATACATGAACGATACAATATAGGATCAAACTCCTCTGACCCCGATGCATCAATCTTCCTCCAATTGAAAACTAGAGGTATGGACATGCGCTTGCAATCCTCCATCCTGAATCTCTTCAAGATCTCTACTGCATACTTCCCCTGTCCAATGAAGAAGCACCCATCTCTTTGCCAAACCACCGAGCCTAGGAAGTAATGCATCAATTCAAGGTCTTTCATCTCAAACTTAACTACAAGGTTGGACTTGCAGTCGTCAATCAATCTCTCGTCTCCTGTAAGAAAGAGGTCATCTACATATAAAACCAGAAAGAGAGGTACCTCACCTGACAAGAAGTACAAGTTGTGGTAAGCCTCACTCCGCTGGAATCCCATCTCCCATAGATAGCTTTCAATCCTCGAGTACCATGCCCAAGGTGCCTACTTGAGCCCATAAAAAGCTCTCTGCAACTTGCAAACATGTGACTCCCTGTTATCCACCTCGAACCCCTCAGGCTGCTCAATGCATACCTCCTCCTCTATAACTCCGTTGAGGAAGGAAGTCTTTACGTCCATCAGATGAACGCGCCAACACATCTCTACTGCTAATGAGATAATAGTCTGAATCAAAGAATATCTGGCAAGAGGGGCGAAGGTCTGCTCATAGTCAATACCTTCCTTCTGTGAATACCCCTTTGCCACGAAACATGCCTTGTACTTCTCCACGCTTCCGTCTGCTGAATGCTTTACCTTGTAGATCCATCTGGACCCAACCACCCGTTTTCCTTCTGGCCTCAGCACAACCTCCCACACCTGTCTTTTCACGATGGAGTCATACTCCTCAGCCATAGCCTCCTACCACACATCATGTTGTGTAGCCTCCTTGAAACTAGAAGGCTCGCAGTTAATCAACTCTATCATCAATGCCATATATTTAAGTCTATCTAGTGGTTTGCTCCGCCTCATGGAGCTTTGAGGAAGAGTCACCTACCTGGAATCCTGAACTGTGGACCTAAACCACTTAGGTCGTGGCCTAGTGTCTACCTGCTGCAGCTGCTAGATATCCTCCTCCCGCTGCGGCTCATCCTCTGAATCAATGACCAAAGGATCCTGTCCACTTGACTCCCTCTGAATACTAGAACATGTATCCTATGTCTGTAGTTGTGCCTCCTCCAACTTGACCCCCGAGTCCTGTGTTGGTTGCTCCTGTGCTGGTAAGTCCATAGATCTTCGTAAGGCTCTCTCCTCATTAAACTGGACATCCTTGCTCACAATGATCCTCTTGCGAGCCGGAATATATACCCTGTATGCCTTAGAAGTCTCGTTGTAACCAACAAGTAACCACTTCTCTCCAGAAGGCTCTAGCTTCTTCCTAGTGTCAACATGAACGTGGCAATAGCAAACACTGCCAAATATGCGTAGATGACTCCAATCTGGCCTAGTTCTTGTGATGACCTCCTTGAGTGTCTTCCTCCCCAAAGCTGTGGGGACACCTGTTCTGAATGCAAATTGCGGTCTTGTATGCCTCTGCCCATAGGAATAGTGGCAATCCCTGATCAAATAGCATGGCCTTGGTTGCTCCTACCAATGTCTTGTTCTTCCTCTCTACCACTCCATTCTGTTGCGGGGTCTGAGGAACTATGTGCTCCTTAATCTCCTCTGATGAACAAAACTCTAAGAACTCGTTGGAGGTGTACTCACCCTCGTTGTCCGTTCTCAATACCCAAATCTTCCTCCTAGTCTGGTTTTCCACGAGAGTCTTAAACTCCCGAAACCGCTCGAAGATCTCTGACTTGGCCTTCAAGAAATAGATCCAAGTTTTCCTGGAATAATCATCAATGAACGTATTTGAATGAACCAAGTCCAAGGTCCCCTTAGACTTGTGCTCACTCTGTAGGAAAGGCCCCGATGTTCTTCCCCAACGCACAACCCTTGCAATGGTTATGCTTCTCCTCCTATACCTAAGGAACTCCAATAACTACCTGTCTCAAATGCCTCAGTGCTCCATGGTGTAAGTGTGCCATCCTCCTATGCCACAACTCACCTTGACTATTGTTGCTGCTAACTAAAGCCTTTGCAAACTCAAAATGTAGTCTATACACCTTCTCGCTCCAGATCCCAATCATCCAATCCAAACTCCTATCTAACCCCTTGGGCCTAATATACACCTTTCGATGTCGAAACTTCACCTAAAATCCCTTGTCCTCCAGAGTGGAAATGGATATGAGGTTCTTGGTCAACCCCGAAACATACAATACATCAGCAAAACTGAGGGGTTTACTAGACTCCCTCTGAAACGAAACAATACCAACTCCCTGCACCCGATACCGCGCATCATCACCCAGCTCAATGTGAAGATTTACTCCACCTTCCTGAAAGCTCTTGAAGAACCTTTAAGTCCTATCATCTGACAAGATGTTCCACTGTCGATATACCAAATACTGTTTCCTGTGGTGCTTGCCATGCAAGATATCAAACAAAATTCCTCATCGAAGTTTTTTTTGAATTCCTCCACCTCTGCAGAACCTGGAATCTAGCTATTGTTCTTCTTCTTCCTGTCTGGGCACTGAGAGGCAAAGTGTCCTAGCTTGTGGCAGATAAAACACTTGACTTTGGACATGTCAATGTTCTTCTTACCACCCTTCTTCTTCTTTTCCTTACCCTTGCTCTTCCCTGCTAGAGCTAGAGATTCTTCATCCACAATCTGTGGGGCACTGTTGGATGAACCTGGACCTTGACCCATTCGGGTCTCTTCCTGCACAAAGTCATCACACAATCTCTACCAATCAGGGAGGTTCTCCCTAGCCACCACGCCTTTGACAAAGATGTCCCATGGCTTAGAAAAGCCATTGAGAGCTATCCGACTAGCTCCTCATCTTCAGTCTTAGAGCCCATTGCTCCACGGTCATCCCTAATCTGTGTGAGCCTTGTGAGATAAGGCACCACTCCTTCACCCTTGGCCATCTTGGTGTTTCGCGGTCTCTACTTGTAGCACCATCTTTCGGTTCTCATTCTTACTCTGGTAAAGGCTTTCCAATGCCATCCACATTTCTAATGTGGTCTTCTTACCAGACAAGTGAGGGGACTATGTGATCCTTCACCCCATCCAAGATAATCAACATGGCACTAGAATCCACCTTCTTCCACCTAGTCAACTTTGTCGGATCTGCGGGAACATCCTTCTTGGAATCAATGTGCTCCTCTGCATCACTAACATCCATGATCCTCGTGATCCTTTCTTTCCATATAGGAAAGTTCTAAGCCCCCGGATTCTATCCTCAACTCTCAACTGTACGGCCATAATGAAGTGTACCTGTCAAACCCTAGATCTGAAAGTCTAGGTTTGTGTCTTCAATAGATTTACCCCCGATCTATCCAATACTACTGCTTTCT
>LPNX010930088.1:0-172943 GCA_001517045.1 Pseudotsuga menziesii | reverse complement strand
ATATATATATATATATATATATATATATATATATATATTGTTAACCATAAATGAGTTTCTTCACAAAGAATGCAGCAGAAAATAAATACTAAGAAAACATATAAATAGCAATCACACCAATAGAGACACCAATATTTTTGGGATGGAAAGCCCCGGAAAAACACAAGATGGGAAAACCAGTGCAGCAATCTGAGAAGATATTTTATTAGCAAGATATAGAACAATACAATCCAGAAATCGATTTTAGCTAACCTAGCAAAATCGTACAATCGAAACTCGCTGGGGAGAAACCCCACAAAGATCACACGACCCCTGTGTCAGCCTCACGCCTTTGCATCAACGGTACGGATGCTGATGTCACATGTACTGTCGCTTGCATCACCCATACGGTCACGTATGGTCTACTGACGTCACACGACCTCCTCTACGTCATGGCCTGCGTCACTGTACGGCCTCCCCGCGTCTGTTGTACGGCCTACTGCGAATTACCTATGCAGCTCTATCGATCTTCGTGAAAGTTCTTCTGTCTCACTCTCTGAAAATTCTTTTGAAAATTCTTCTACAAACTTCTCTCTCTCCGGCTGAAAAGCTATGAGCAAGAAATCTCCCTTTGGCAATGTGTGTGCCAAAGCAACTGTGTGTGTTTCCTCTCCACCAAATCAATCTCCTTTTTAACTCAATGGCCAAGCAAAAACCCTAACTCTCACTATGAATCAATGGATGAGATCCTCTGGTGAGATCAATGGCCAAGATTAGATTAGCCATCACTTAAATTATATTTCACTTGAAATTTATAAAAGTGCCTCCATTAAGTCAAATTAAAATTAAATCGCATAATGCACTTTTCCTAAGTCTAAACTTTGGATAAAGGCAATGATCAATCTGGCTTCTTGTTTTATGTCTTCTATCAAGCAAGGACACATGCAAATGATAGAAAACCTTTCTTGTGGCCACTTTTTAACATAATCATTCCCAAAGTATCCGACCAAACCTCTACCATGTTTTTCCTGTATTAAGTTCTCCCTCATTGAGCATTTTGGAATGCACAGCCGGCTACCCTTAAACAACGATCCTTCTTGCAGCATGTCATCCAACCAAGGACTTCTATCTTTGCTCACCAGATTTTGGCATGCTTCATAAGCCTCACTGAAATCTGCATCATCTTTGTAGAGATCTTTGAGATGTTCTAATCCAAAAACTTTCACCTGAAATTCCTGCACAATCAAACTTCTTCTGCTCAAAGCATCGACAACTTTATTAGTACTCCCACTAAAAAGTTTTAAAACAAATGTAAAATTCTGCATATATTCTACCCACTTAGAATGTTTTTGATTCAATTTCTCCTGCTTAATAATGAACTATAAAGCATGATTGTCTGAATACAAAACAAACTCTTTAGTCATGAGATAATGCCTCCATTTCTTCAGAGCTCGAATGACTACGTAGAAATTCCTTATCATATGTGAAGTACTTCCTTTTTGCCTCATTCAACTTCTCGCTGAAATATGCAGCTGGCTTCTCATCTTGGCTAAGAACAGCTCCTATGACATTTGCACTAGCATCGCACTTGACCTAAAACAACTTATTGAAATCCGGAAGAGCTAGGATAGGCTTCTCAATAATCTTTTCCTTCAACAATTTAAAACCTTTTTCAGTTTCTGTTGTCCACCTAAAGGGCTGATTTTCCTACTTGATATTTTCAACCATTGGAGCACATATACCACTAAAATTTCTAATAAATTTCCTGTAGAAACTTGCTAACCCATGAAAACTTCTGACTTAAAAGATATTCCTAGGAGAAGCCCACTCTTTGATAGCTTTCACTTTTTTTGGATCCATTTTCAGACCTTCTTGTAAAATTACAAACCCCAAATAAATTAATTTTGTTTGCATGAAATAACACCTTTTCAAATTTATTAAAAGTTTTTCTTGATGCAACTTATTCAAAACCAAATTCAGATGTCTAAGATGTTCCTCTCTTGTTTGACTGAATATGAGAATATCATCTAGATACACAATAACAAACTTTCCTATAAACTCCTTAAGAACTTCATTCATGAGCCTTATAAATGTACTAGGTGCGTTAGTCAAACCAAAAGGCATGACTAACAACTCATACAGTCCATCATTACTTTTACTTTTGAAGGTTATTTTCCATTCATCTCCTTCTCTTATCCTAATCTGATGATATACACTTTTTAAATCAATCTTTGATAAATATTTAGCACCGCTCAAACAATCCATCAAATCATCAATACGTGGTAGAGGAAATCTGTTAGTTTTTGTACCTAGGCAGATGTTCCCTAGGTGACTTTAATTTTTGCTTAAAGTCACTTTAAGAGGGAAAAAGGTGACCCTCACATTAAATGTCACTTAATGAGACTTTATAACAATAAAGTCACTTTTTGATAAATTTAAGTGGGTGAGTGATTTTATTTATGAGAAATAAATAAAAGTGATTTTCACTCTCATTCAATCTCATCCATTGGTTTGATTCTTTCTCCACCAATGGATTAAGAAACTCACTTAGGGTAAACAAAAAGCATGAGGGAGGCAAAAGGGTTTTTTCACTTTTCATTTTCAGGAGAAGAGAAGAGCTGTGTGAGAGGAGGTCGAGTTGCTGAAGGAGGTCACGATTTTCCAGAAGAAGAAGAGAGACTGCTGCACAGAAATCGAGAGACATTGATGCACAGAAATCGAGGTGCTTTACCCTTCATTTATTGCTGGTGTTTTGCACAGGAATCGAGGGAAGTACGGCCTGCATTTATTGCACCATACGGTCTGCATTTAATGCCCAGAATTCGATGTACGGCCTGTAGGTACGGGTTCCATTAATGCTGCACGGTTTTTTAGGAAGGTACGGCCTGGTTAAATGCTGTACGAACAGCATTAAATTTCAGCAGAGATATCAGTGTACGGTCTGCAATTTTTTGGCACAAAAATTCGAGGAAGAAGTACGGCCTGTGTTGCTGCTGTACAGCTGCATTTTTTGGCACGGTTTTCTAGGAGATGTACGGCCAGTTACTGCTGGACATTTGCATGTGATTGTTGCACAGAAAAGAAGATGGGTGTTTGGCTGATTTGCTGAGCACATTTTCCAGACTTTGAGATAAAGTTTGTCGGTGGAGATAAGTTGTATTTTTCCACTATTTTTCTGTCCTGTACTTTGCTGAAGAATAATAAAAATCTCTCCTCTCTCTGACTGGTTTTCCCCGTGGGGGTTTTTCCAGGGCTGATTAGCCAAAAATCTCTGAGTTAAATTTATGGTGTGCATGCATTTGTTTTCAGCCTGTTAGTAATTTTTACTGTGTTTAAAATAGTTCAGCAAAATTTTAAGTAGCTTCAAGCCTATGCAAAACCGGCTGAAGTGAAAAACACAAATTGTTCATTTAAACCAACAAGCAGTAAATCTCAGTTTTTCAACAAAATCTATACCTGATAGTGATCTTGTGCATAGCTCTGGAAAAGTACACATTCTCCACTCTCCACCTTTTTTGGGGTCAGCACTGTAGGTACAACGCATGGGCTCAAGCTCTCTTTAACCAATCCTTTATCCAATAATCGTTGCACCTGTTTCCTAATTTCCTCATTTTCAATTGGGGTCATTCTATAGGCTGCTTTGTTCGGTAGGCTTGCTTCAGGAATCAAATCTATGTGGTGGCTTATGCTTCGAATGGGTGGCAATTCATTGGGTAAATCATCCACTACATCATTAGCATACTCATCTAATAATTTATGAACTTCAACTGGTAAATCATCCAACCTCGTATTTGTTAAAATAACTCTAGGCTTTCCAATCAAAGCAAAGCTTACCTCTTCTTCCTGAATATGTTTCAATAATTCTTTTCCATTGATCAGCAGAGCACCTTTGGATTGATTTGTTCTTCATCCTGTTCTTCTTTCAAAGGTATGAGGGTATGTTTTTTGCCATCCTTCTCAAAAGTATAGGTATTATTTATGCCATCATAGCTTACACTTCGATCGCATTGCCAAGGCCTTCCCAATAGGACATGGCAAACGTCCATGGGCATAGTGTCACATACCATTTGGTCCTTATACCCTCCAATCTGAAACTCCACCTTGCATTGTTCATTAACCAACACCTAGCGATCTTTCTTCAACCAAGAAACTTTGTAAGGAGTAGGATGTGGAATCCTTTCCAACCCCAACTTGTCCATCATTTCTATAGAAACCAAATTATCCGTGCTTCCATTATCAATAATAGCTTGCAAAACTTACCTTTTGCCTTACACATTGTTCGAAACAAGTTCTTTCGCTGAGCTGGTTCAAACTTCAAACACTTCTTTATTCAGCTTCAGTAACACCCTTTCCATCAACAAGGCTTCTCCAATTTCAGGAACTTCAGCATGAGCTTCTTTCTCTGTAAGTTCATTTTCAGCTTGAACAATTTGTACAATTCGCTGCCCTGGCATTCTCCAGACAGTCCCATGACATATGGCCCATCTTACCACGTGTAACATCTAACTTGATAGTCTCTGTCTCTACCTTGGTCTTTAGAGAAAGGTCTTCTTCCTCTAAACTCACTTCCTCTTGCTGGTTGACTCCATGAACCTCTTTCTTCCTCTTTAGAAGATTGAACTTTTCCTCTGCCACTAGCCTGCCCTCTTCCTCTAGCAAAATTATTTCCCCTGTTTCTTTGGCTTTGCTTTCCAGCCAATTTCTCCTCAGCCTTCAATGCCAGCTGATATGCATTATCAACAGTTCGCAATGATAACAAACTTATTTCATCCTGTATATCAAATCTCAGTCCATTGACATACCTCGCAACCCTTTCAGGAGTGTCTTCTATGTGCCCTGCTCTGATATTTATCTTATAGAATTCCTATGTGTACTCTTTCACAGTGATTAATTTTTGTCTCAAATTCTGCATCTTTCTGAACAAAATCAACTCATAATCTTTAGGTAAAAACTTACCTTTCAACTGAACTCCAACTTTTAATCTTTGGCTTTATTCTTGCGTCTTCTTTCCTCGTGCACACGTTCCCACCATAAGGCTGCACGACCTCTCAGCCTTGGAGCAGCGAATTTCACTTGCTTATCTGCACTCAACTCTTCATAGTCAAAAATATTTATTTAAAGCAGTTGTCCAATCTATGAGTTCTTCTGGCTCCAAATTCCCATCATATGTCGGTATTTCAGCTTTCGGTTTTGAACTAAAGCTTAAGATAGATTTAAGAACTCTCATTTCTGCAGTTTCCTCTGCTCTTTCTCCTTCATCTGAAGATTCTTCATCAAATTCACTAATATCCCCAATAATTGGATCTCGATGCCCGGCTGCTTCCATAGCCTCCATTCTTTCTCGCAGATTCCTCACTTCCTCCATCAATTTTGTGTTGGTAACAGCTCAACGACCTCTTCCTCGTCCTCCTCTGATACTAAGTGCCATCTCTTAACACACAACTGTTTATGGGAATAAATTGCTGCCAATTTGTTCTACTTTGATACCACAATGATGCAGGGGAAAGACAGAGTGACTCTATCTCACAAATCACTGTGTATGAAACAGTGTTCCAATACAGATTTCTGTGTGCACAAATGAACCCGTAGTAGTTATGAAAAATGTTGCTGGAAAATCCAATTCCTATGATTCCGGTAGTTTCTTGAATACAATGAATCACCTTTACCAGAATTCCTGGCAGCGCTGTGTTCTTGGTGTTCACTCTGGCAATGCTCAATTCAAACCAAACCTGAGCATATGCTCATACCCAATATCTCTTACATTTTTTCCAAAGTGGAAGCCAACAACACCCATTGTAATAGACTCTATGCGAAATATGTTCAAGCCTGGGCAAACTCATTCTACAGGAATTTGGTAGAATTACTTACAAGATCTTCCGGTGGTTTGTTCCACGGCTAGCTTCAAAACAGGATTGCCAGAAATTCCGGCAGCAACATTACCGGAAAACACTTGCTCATAAATTTAAATACAAATCGTAGATGGGCTCTTTCCAACGGGTGCAGACACCTTCTAACACTCGAACTCAACCTCTTCAGCTTAAATCGGTGGCTACCTTCTATTTTCACGTGATTCCTGGGTGCTCTGTTTCAGAACAGAGGTCTAAACCGATACACAGCTCATATAGATCTCGTCCGAGAGAATACAAGTTAAAGACTCAGGCACGATTTTAATCCAAGTTCCAAAAGGAAAAAACAGTGTGTTCACATCCAAAACAGGCCTCTGGTTAATCAAATATAATTACACAGTATTTTTATAAAAATAGATCAATAATAGAAATTAGAATCAATGTCAGAAAATAAATGTGCAGAGGTTTTCCATTTAAATTCCAATCTCTCCCATCCTCGAGCAAACTGAGTTTTGGATCTTTTTTACAACAGTTAGATGACTGAATCACAAGATCTATAAGCTATTTTCCGTAAAGAAAAACCTAACTGACCCTATCTTTACTCCATTATTAACTGAACTATTAACTGTCAATAAATGAAGAGACCAAGTCTCTTTCTTTTTCCCTAATCTATTACAATAGAAATATACATTCAAACATTACTCTTTGAAAAACAAACATGTGTTTTAAACCTCCGAAAATCTGAGCGGAAACATTAGTCCATGCCCCTGCATCATGTGTGAGCCTTGCAAACAATAGCCAGGCAGTATTATAAACAAACATCACCAATTAATGAACAGCCGCAGATACTGGAAAAGTGGCACACAAGAGCCCATTATCATAAGTAATGGCTTAGTTCTTCAATCATTAACTGTGGGAAATTTACCTTGACATAGTATTAGAGATGTCAAATCAGACTATGATATTAAAACAATATATTTCATTTAACCATCCATATCATCATCAAGGAATCCCAATATATTGCCAACTAAGGAACTACTCATATGGACAGCCAGAGCACCAAAAACCTAGACTCGTGCCTTTCTTTGAGTACTAGATCCCTCTCTTGGAATATAGATATTTGAAGTTTGCTATATTTCAATAGCAAAGCAGTTTTACTACAACAATCACTTCATTTATTAAAAGGACATTAATGTTTACTCCAGGACCCATGTGGGAAAGCCATTAGTTGTGAAATTATAATAAACAACATATAATGATCTTTATGGAAATTCTACGCATAACCCACTTCACTCACGAGATCAACAAGACACCAATGATGTCTAAATATCTTGTAGCATTTCTACTATCTAGGTTACAAGATAGGCTAGACACTTAGTTGAATGCTTCACTGACCAAAATCTAAGATAAGTCCCAAATAGCTTTTCTTTAACTTTCACATGTGATTTAAATTATCTTGTTTGTACATGATCAAAAATTTAGTCACTTGAAGAAATCTAACTTGAACCTTTCACCATTGTATAGCTACAAACAATGCACGCTTTAAGAGTTGTAAATGCTACACCCATATAATTTTTAAGAGCAAACATTGTAGTTCCATTTCTCTTCTATAAATTTAATTTACTTTAGAAAGAAAATAGAAGCTTCTTAACCAGTACAGTCATAAAAAGTTAAAACTAAATAAAATGTTCTGGAAGGAAAACTTGTCAAGATCAAATGGAATAAAGACTCAATAAACTAACCTGGAATGCAGGTCCTCCTTCAGATGAATTCATTACACTCCATACACCAATTAGAACATAGAGGCAAGCTCTTCTGATAATCACCTCAGAAGGAGGAACCTCTACAAAATTAATCAAGCTTCTCACCCAAGGAGGTGATTCATCTACCTTCTTTTTCAATTTAGTTTTCAAATTAATTTTTGATCTTTTCCGCTCCCTGAAACTTTTCATTATTATTTTTTCAAAAGCAGCTTCTATTGACTCAACACTTCTCTCATGTCCAGCATATTGTTCTATAAGAAAATTTCTAGCTTCTTGAATTTCCTCCTGTGAAGCATCCCTACTGACTCCAAGCCGCTTGTATGGATCCCATACATTGACACGAGGAAATACTGGAGGATGACCTGCAAAGAATTGGTACTTGTCAAGAGAGCTCTATATATTTAACAATACTCTGTAGCAAACAAGAATCAGCGTCCTTCGAGTTGCAGAGTAAAATACACCCAGCTCATATTGCATTTTGCCACATGATTTACCTAGATTATGAATGCCCAAAACAACAAAATGGGAAAGTTCTAAAAAGTAACAGCCATTGAAAACAAACATAGATGACAGACTAATAGGGAAACCAATCTCCTAGACAATACAAATAACTAGTCGAATCTGTCAAGCATGATATATGGAAATACTGGTGAGTCTACAAAAAGTAATTTTGCAACACTTTGCCTATGGCCATAGATTTGACAAGATCGTGTTAGAGTGGTAAAACTGAAATATTATTTGAGTCATCTGTACATCTGTCACTTTGTGTTGGATATCAGACTAAATGTGACATTTAATTGTTATGGTTAGGGGTTAGGTAATTACACAACATTAGCAACCTAGGCAGAGAATAGATGTATAATCATTAATGTACGATATGATATATGGTGTAAGAGATGTATAAATTGCAATGTTATTAATAATAATATATCGCTCATTTTTCTCTCTCCATCATTATGTGTGGTTCTGTAAATGTGTATGTCTTAATTTCCTACACGGTATCATAGCAAGACCCAACTTGAGACTGAATAGAGAATAATTAACTTTCAGCATCAATGCTCAGTGGTGTGATATTAAGTGCATCCAAGCCCGTGTCTAACTTGAACCCACGAATTTACTGTGAAGGTATTTGATTTATAAAAAAAATGGGTAAGAGCATATTTACGTTCAAAATTTAAAACTTTAGAAAAATTAAAAAACGTTACAAAGGGATTCAAGATAATCAAAGAGGATTTTACAAAGAGAATCAACAATAACACACTATAGAAAGACCCAACAATGACACATGTGAACCTGCATGACAAATGTAAACTGCAGATGGGAGGATATAGCTAAGGATCAGAGCACCATGCATTTTCCCACATACAGAAGAGCAGTATAGTACTCATGCCCAGAAGAGACACGACATGAAGAGAGAAGTTGTCATATAGCAATCAGAAGCCGAGTTTGTCAATCAATCCAGAAAACACACAGATAAGCACAAAAGTACAGAGATTGCAGAAGAAGAAATGCACATAAGAAATCAAACTCAAAAAAAGTTTTTTAAGCCAGATTTGTTTTATTTACAGAGAAAAAGGCACAGCAAATATATGGGTTTTTGTGAGTAGATGCATCCAGACAGGAGCAAAAAATATGTCTACAAGAAAAATGTGTGCAATTGACAGAGAGCACAGATATACTGTAATCTGTCCTCGAAAAATTGCAAGACAACTTGGCATGGGTACTTAGCAGGAAATTAAAGAATGTGAGTTGTAGACGTACTCATTCCATTCGTGTAATGTCCAACAGGATGTCACAAGCAAATGTGCCCTAGACAGACCAGAAAGTGCAGGCAAGCAAACTAGTCCATTTTTTGATGTATTTGCAAAAGCATTTCTTTTCTGTAGCAGACGCAGCAAAACATGCAGAATGGTTTTGCCATATGCATAAAGAGAGCAACACTGGTCGTTATTGTAAATTTTTCTCATTCTCCCAACCCGGTTTCAACCACCATTTTCATCATTGTTTAATGCCCAACCCAATTTACTCTCAGCTGCAAATTAAGTCATTTCTCATAAACAATTTATGACTGAAACACAAGAAGAATTTTTACAACTTTAATGAGCAGCAATTAAAACAGTCACACATAAAAAATTTAGACTCAGAAATTTTTGGTCAAATGAACCAGGCAAAACCCAACCTCCAGGGAAAACCTGTGAGAGAAATTCTTTATTAATTTTTCAACAGTACAGCAGACAGCAAAATTTTCAGTCACAACTTATCTCGACCAGAAGATTAAATATCAGCCTCAAAATTCATGCCCACTTCAGAATTCAAACTCAGAATTTTCAGCCTGCAAACCTCCTTGAAATTCGTGCTGCTATAGGACTGTACGGATGCAGTATGGTCAGACAGTATGGCTTGCTGCCTCGAAATTCGTGCCCACTTCACTGCCTCAAAATTAGTGCCCTGCTCTGACTGAAAGGTACAGTACTGACAGTACCGTACAGATGCAATTAATGCTCTTAAATGCTGCCTCGAAACACGTTCCCACTAAACTGCTGTGCATTCAACTTGAAATTTGTGCCAGGAAACAAAAAACTTCAGCTGCATTTTCTCTCCTCTGAAATTCGACTCTCTTTCAGAAAAATGAACTAATGCCTCTTCACATGGAAAATTGTCTTTTTGGTAAAAATGGGTGGGTGAGTGAAAGGTCATCTAATCCAAGGGCCCATATTGAATTAGATGAGTGGTTGTGATAAAATCACTTTTCTCCAAAAATTAAAATTTAATTCACTCACTTTATAAATTTTTACTTAAGTACTCTTTAATCACTAAAGTGCATTTAATGCTCATCTCAAGTCATTAATATAAAGTCCATGTGACATGACCCCTTTTTCAAGTGTCTTAGGCAAAAGTCACAAGGGGTAACAACTTCCAAGGTATAAAACTTCAACAGTTATGAACCCTGGAGATGCTTGAAAACTCTAAAAATAGATTTGCGCAAAACACATCTTAGATTCACACACATATATAACAAGGGAAAAACAAAAGCTGAAGAGTATATGTAATGGAAAATCATATCCTCTTTCTCAATGCTATTAAATCAGAAATAAAATCTAAGCAAGCAGGTGCATCTAATTCTTTAGCATCTTTAATCTGAAGATCGCTTTTGACGAACAATTGCATATGTGCCTCTTCCCGCCAATTACAACAATAGACTCAAGTGAACTAATCTCATTAGTAAAGACATGTTTGCACCTTGACCTCCAAATTGTGAACAGTGCAGTAATTCTGAGGCAGTGCCAACTTCCTGTAAAAAAGCAAGAACTAAGTATCTGGAGTCACCAAAATGAGCAACTCTCCAATGTACCTTTCCCTAAAGTAGATCTGAAAAATGATCCTCAATAGATTGCCAACAGTCTATGGCATGCATGTAAACCAAAAATATGTGCTTTACTGTTTTCAATTTGCCAAGCGCTAAGCACCAAAGTTACCAGAACAGGACAAAAACCAAAAAAAATAACCGGACCACAAAATTGGTCGACCAATTATACATAAAAATATTCAAAATTTGAAAAAAATATATCTATTCATGTGCATCCATCGGAATTCAAACCATTATACACAAATATGCAAAGTTTCTCATGTATATAGCAAGTAAGAGTGCATGCAACCAAAATAGCACCAAGTGCAATCCATATTTGAACCTAAGTACATTAATAAACAGCCTATAAACTAGGGATTCTTCAAAAATTAGTTTTGAGGCCACCAACATCAATCTGAACAACCAGCACCACCAACATCAAGGTATATAGAGGGGTTGATGTGCTTGATTAAATGCTAATCCCATACCCTCATACATGATAGAATCCAATGGAAACACTACAACCTAAAATCCTAAAATATTTTAAGCCTGTTGAATTTTGAATGGGATCAAAAATTATACTTTTTGCATTTCAAGTCCGAATACATTGAAACCACTCTCAAACATCCTGAAACAATTAATGGTAATGTTAAAAATTGATGCGATAAGCTAGAAATTGAAAGATAAGGACAATGTCACTTTTACTTTAAGATATTAATATTACCATATAATATTGGCAATGATGACTAGATCTAGGATTTACCCTTGTTCTCTAAATTTATATAGCATTATTAGGGGACTAGGGTTAGTTTCCCCCCCACTCACTTAATATTTTGGTTTTTTTAAGAAAAAAATCACTCCGACAAACCTCTTGACAAAGCCTACCTTATATTTGAAAGTGTTGTGTCGACCCTCCAGGAGCAGTTGAACAAAAGGCGAGAATATCAGGTTGAGGAAACCTGTGTCTTACTAAAAAATCAATACACGGCATTTACAGCGGCACACAACATGTTAATACAGTATGCTGCAGAATCTATTGTCACTACAGAAGTTTTGCGGAATTGGTACACCTACTACAACCGTATATTTGAAGAAATGCAGAAGACACGTGAACTCATTAGTTCACTTCAACAGCGCCGACCGGTTACCAGTAAAGCAATGACCCAGACCATTGATGATCAACTTGTCTTGGAAATCAATAAGCTAGAAAAATTGGAGAAGCAAGAACATCAGTGGATCAGCCAAGCCTAACTTAGTCCATCTAATATCGGCATAATCAGACTACAACTCCAACGACTGCTTTCTGCTGCTAATGAAAACACTCGACTACTAGGGTCAGACGTGATCAACATCCTGGACTTAGATATGCATGAAAAGAAGGAGAACTTGTCGAGTCTCACCACTCTCACAATTTGACATCCAGGATGCCCTCCAAACATGGGAAGAATTCTAGCACCAACTATCAGTATCCGCTGAAGCCATTGTAGAAGTGTGTGTTCAGCAACATCAGTCCACCACTCGTAACATTCCATAATAAGAGCGACATGTTTTTTTAGCTACTCAGACAACACAGTTTTCATCTCCTCATTTCTTCGGGACGAAGAGAGATTTTGAGGTGGGGGAGATGTTGAAGCATCCTAAGTCGGCTAGCAGACTAGGTCCTCCAGTCGACTACTTGTAAAGTATATCAATAAATTATGTCGACGTCACAGGTCATGTCAATTAGTTGAATCGACAAGTAGTTATGTAACTTCTTGTAAATCATATAAATAGGCTGGAGAGCCGGATAAAGAATCGTTTCGATCGGATGTAATGAACCCTATATGTGTTCTTCTTGAGTAATAGAAATACTTATTGTTCTATCTACCATTAATTGTCTCTTGTCTATATCATCGCTTGTATTAATCTGTAATGTGTATGATTGGTAACTATACAAACCGCTTGATTACAACAATAAAAAATTCTACATTTTGCATTTCAAGTCTAAGGACATTCGAACCACTCTCCAACATCCTAAAACAATTAATGGTAATGTTAAAAATTTACATGAAATGATAGAAATTGAAAGATAAGGAGAATGTCACTTTTACTTTGAGAATTTAATATTACCATATAATATCGGCGATGATGACTAGATCTAGGGTTTACCCTTATTCTCTACCTTTATATAGCATTATTAGGGGACTAGGGTTAGTCCCCCCCCCACTCACTTAATTTTTTGGGTTTTTAAGAAAAAAATAAAAAAATCACTCCTCTGTACATGGAACCGGCCGGTTTTGAGCAAGAAGGCCATTCTGTATAAGAACCAGCCATTTCCGGTTTTGTGCAGTGGTTCAAACCACTCAGGCCTATAAACTGGTCAGACCAACCAGTTTTGTCAAAACTGGTCCAATTCTGGTAACACTGCAATAAGCCCAGTGCATGTGTGAGCCCACTTTTCAGCAAGCAGGGCTAGATTGGCAACCCCTTCTAGATTTCCAACCAAGCAATTACCTGCAATTTGTAAGGGAGGCAAAGGTACCATACATTGTGCAACCTATGAATCCACCTGTTTTCTGGATCGGATGAACTCCAGCAAACATCGAGAACAAGGGCCAAGATATGCCTCTGGTTTAATAGAATTGAGATTTTTGGAAACCTATTACTGGATCTTCTTACCAAACACCCACCCCCAATCTCTCCATAGGAGGGACCACATATCATATTCAATTTAAACAAGTCCTCAAACAGAATCAACCCAACAATGTCTTTAACAACAAGCTTGTCATAAGAAGGGAGAGCGGCAGTCAGCTATGCATTGGTCTTAATGTTTCAAACTACAGATTGAACACCATGTCCTTTGCCAAATCCCAACTTTTAACCTACTGCCAGAAAATTCTACTTTACTAAACTAGCAACAAACTTCCAAGCCGCCCAAATGCTTTTGGAGTTGCATGAACAAGAAATCCAAAGCAAATGAGAAAACGAGATTATATCACACAACTCAAAAGTGCCATGTACTTTAAGAACATATTGCTCTAAATTAAACCTATGATGCAAAAAAACCTATAAGGGAGAGGAGGCTTCAAGGCATAACACCACCCACGTGGCAGCAAGAACGTTGCCTTGTGAGCCAACATCAATAAGGCCCAAGCACCCCACCTCTTTGGGCATGGTACAAACATCCCAAGAAACCAAAGGAAGTCCTTTCTCCAGGTCATATTTAGAACACAAAAAGGACCAAATAATATGTTCCAACTATCTGAATTGAGTTTCACTGGCGATGCAAGAGAAAACATAATAAAAGTGAGAGGCTTAAAGAATTCTTGAGACTCCAATCAACTTGCATTCCCAAGAAAGGCCTTTGAATTGCCAAAAATGATGCTTGGATTGAAGCTTCAAGAGACAACACATCCCACATACCGAGAACGTTGTTCCAAAAGGTTGGATCCCTAGATGGTGAAAATCACACCTACCTGGATGTAATTCCATCCTAAAGGAATCTGTTGTATAATCAAGTGCTATCAAGGCCAACCAACCAAAAATCAATCTTTTGTTCACTAAACACTGCCCTTGAAGTTGTACAGAAGATGCCAAAACATCCTGGAGTATTGTCCACCAACTCTTGATCCATCTGAAGTTTGAACTGATAAGAGAGAGTCCTCTGTAAAGTGATCATTAGCTATCAAGATGAGAATACCCATGATCCATCCCTAAACCCTAGCAACCTCTAATAAATAGGCCAAAGCATCAGCTACCAAAAAATATAGAGGAGGAGTTGTTGATGTATTTGTAACTTCGGAAGATATTCTGATGTATATTATCATTGTATGTTGTTGTACCCCCATTGGGGATGTGTGTTACCTCTTTACGGGATGTCTAAATTGTGTCTAGACCTTGAGGTACAACCTCCATTGTAAGTCGAGGCAATAGTCCCCAATGTAACATCATGTAATATGTACGTGTAGTCTCTCTAGGAGAAGTGGGCCCCATGTGAGATGACATGTAGGCTCGAATGTTATATTTGGTCAGTGACTTGAAAGGGTATAAATAGGAAGGCACTCTCCCTCATTTATACACACCTCATACACTCTCAAGTGCGGATGAGAGAAAGAGACAGTCAGAGGAGGAGAGATAGATAGTTGTTGAATACATCTTATTACTGCTTTTGATCATCTTACTATTATGCAGAAGTTTGCGGGGTTTTCTTCTTTATGGTTTCCCCGGTGAAAATCTTTGTGTCTTGTATATCTTTTATATCTTATGCATTTTGCTATACTTGTTATTCTTTCAAATAAAGATCCTAGATAATCTAATCAGATCTTAAGAAAAACTAAGAGGAGCAAGGGGTAGCCTTGCTTAGTCGAAGGATCAAGGGAGATGTGAATCAAGAGAGAACTATTCACCGAAACAAAAGCATCAAAATAGAGAAAAGTAGCAGGGGGTAGCCTTTCCTAGTCGAATGATGAAGGAACATGTGAAGCAAGAGACAACTATTCACCGAAACAAAAGCATAGACATTGGCAGAAAGTGAGTTTCACCATGGCAAAACATCTAGACCCAATTCTAAGACAACACAACATCTATGTGATGAAGGACAAGTCAACTTAATAATACACTTTGTCAAAGTCAATTTTGAGGAACAAGGGTCGTTGATCTTTCTCCCTCGCCCATTCCATTACCTCCCATGCATATATCATTGTATGCAATATAAACCTACCTTTCACAAAACCTAATTGTTCTCGTCTCGCAAGGCCACTCTAGGAATGTGAGAAGACCAACTACCTTTTTCAAAATCTTATACAGAATACTAAGAAAAGTGAGACAACCCTCAACCATTTACAAATTTGAGCCTATAAGTTTATGACAAAATATAAATTTTAGGTCAATGCACCCACAAACTTGGGGACCAAACCATACAATGACATCCAATAAGAATAAAAACATGCAATTAGGCTCCACCAAGTGGAAAGTGAGCCAAAAGGAGGACGTCATGCAACAATTAACCCCAACAAATGGTTGTCCCTCAACACCCTCCTTTTTTAACAATGTAGGCTTCTTCTTTGAGGAATATGTCATGGATCTGGAGACTAGGATGAGGGGTTTTCTATCAAAACAAAAGGTCCAAGTGGGCAAAATGAGGTGTGTTAAACCATGTATGACAACCCTTACACATGCAATCACCACTATAGAGCAAAATATAAGTGTGGTGATGTGCCCTAATCAGTTACAAATATTGACAATTTATTGCCAAAATCGCAAGATATCGCAATGTTTGCTTAGCGGTGATAATATCG
This sequence comes from Pseudotsuga menziesii, assembly GCA_001517045.1. Classification (NCBI taxonomy): domain Eukaryota; kingdom Viridiplantae; phylum Streptophyta; class Pinopsida; order Pinales; family Pinaceae; genus Pseudotsuga; species Pseudotsuga menziesii. Next base: position 156,733 of record LPNX010930088.1, on the reverse strand, counting down.
GGAAAAAACGGGATAATATATCGGCGATTTTTCCAAAGAAAAAATAACAATTTTGCAGTAAAAATCGCAAGTCGATAAGGTAATATCGCCAGTCCGTCAGAGGTTTAAAACACAAGGTTCTTTTGACGTTTTTTTCCATCTTTCGAGCCTACGAACAAATGCAAGTTTTGTCGCCTGTGTGTAGTGTGGAGAGAGTTGGTCTGCATGTAGTGTGGAGGAAAGTAGATTGTAGAATGCGGGCTTGTTGGTGTATGGAGGAAGAAGAAGGAGATCGTTGATTCTCCAGCCTGTTGGTGCGTGGACTCGTGGAGGAGATTCAGACTTTAGAGAAGGTTCGTCACATCTATGGACGAGAGGCCGTAGAAGTAGAACGCTCATGCTTCAACGTTGGTCTGTGCAACACTGCAGTCATGTGGGGTGGAGGAGAAATCGACCCAGACTCCAAGCTTCAAGGTATGTGCAGTGTGCAGTTGCATCCTAAACCTAAACCTCTACTTGATGCCTTCATTTCTCACATTTTTTACGGTTTTTCCATTGTGTGCTAAGTCTATAAACAGTGAAAAGTTGAAAACTATAATGTCTCATCTCTACTGCAATAATTCAAACCTGTGAGCTACCATGAGTTGAAGGGATGGCGTGAATCCTAAAGAACTTGACTCCACAAAGCTCAAACCTCCACCATTGCCACTTGTCTCAAATCTGAGATTGAGAGTGCATTTCAACCTTGGATAATTCAAAATATCTCATGGGAGGTGGCTAAGGAATGCTTCAATGCCCCCCATTTTCACTTAATTTTCCTCTTTCCGAACTAGATCTCAATAACAATAAATCTTTCCTTTGCCCACGCTAAGCTTTATTATAGCTTTGGATTGATTTTTTTTTTATAAGACAAGTATTTTTGGTCAAAATCTAAGTTGTTGTAGTTGTAGAGGAAGGTGGCTAAGCCACTTATATATTAATAAAACTTTAAGGTTTAAACCATTAATTTATTAAAATTTAAAAACAACCCTAGAAAATTGGTAGTTTATAACTTTATTCACTATTTAACTTTAGAAATGTACATTGTAAATTAATTATGCCCGTATGTCTGATTTGCAATTATTTGCAATGAAATTTGCTAAAAAAAACTTTTTTTTTATATTACAAGTTTTAAATTTTCAAACTAGTTTCCATATTGCAAAGTTACAAACATGTCGAAGACTTTGAATCCATTCTGGAAGTATGCAAAGCTTGCTGATCCACATAATCGACAAAAGCTTAGATGCAATATGTGTGGGAAGGAGATGACGGGAGGGATAAGTAGGCTCAAATACCACCTCGCACAACTTGCAGGGCATGAGGTGGATATTTGTAAAAACTCCACTCCTTAAATTATTCATAGGGCCAAACTTGCAATTGAAGGTATTGGCAAGAGGAAAGATGAAAGGGAAGCTTTGAGGCAGGAACTTGGACTGAGAGCAGCATTAAGATTCGGGACAGTCGGACATACTTTAGGGGGAGTGGGGAGTGAGACCTTATCCTCATCTTCTGCCATGCCTTCAACGACATCTTCTTACTTTTTTTCGAGATTTTGGCCTGGTGGACAACCAGGTATAAAGTCAATGTACAAGATAAAAGAGAAAAAGGAAGCAAACAAACTTGTGGGTCGATGCCTTTTATAAAGTGATATTCCATTCCACTTTGCGAGGAACCCATTCTACGTGCCTATGTTTGAAGTTGTTGCTATTGTTGGGCCGGGGTATAAGCCCCCCACTTAATAAGAGTTGAGAGCGCCCATCCTCGATGATGAAAAGGTCGATTGCACTTCTAGGTTTGAGGAGCTTCGAGGTTCGTGGGAGGCCATAGGATGCACTGTGATGTCAAATGGTTGGACTGATACGAAGGGTAGGACCCTTCTCAACTTCTTGGTTCATTGTCCCAAAGGCATAATGTTTATAAAATTCGTGGATGCAGCATTACTATGTCAGTTGTTGGATGGGTTCATCCAAGAGATAGATTTGCAGCATTTGTCCAAGTAGTAACGGACAATGCTGTGAATTATGTGGCAACTAGTAGGATGCTTATGGACATGTATCCTACATTGTTTTGGACACCTTGTGCAGCACATTGTATTGACTTGATCTTAGAGGATATGGGGAAGATCCAGTTCATGAAGGATGTCATTAATTCAGCAAGAAGCATCACCAAATTTATATACAATCATGCTTTTGTGCTTAGCTTGATGAGGAAGTTCACTCATGATAGGGAGTTGGTCTATCCTGGCATTACTCGCTTTGCCACTTGTTTCATCTCTCTTCAGTCTCTCCTTACTTCTATGTGGGACTTGCAAACCATGTTCCTTTTAGTTGAGTGGCATGTTTTATCAATTAGCACTAAACCGGAGGGATATGACATATTTGGGCTAGTGTCATACCAAGAGAGTTTATGGGATGGGGTGAAGGAGGTGTGTACTATATGTGAACCTTTGGTGAGGGTTCTACACTTGGTTGATGGAGACAAGCCCGCAATGGGCTACTTGTATGAGGCCATGGATAGGGCCAAAGAGGCCATTCATGCCTACTTTGAGGACAAGGGGGATGAGGGGCAAGCGAAACAACAATTGATATGGGAGGTCATTGATCGACGATAGAACAAAACACTTCATTACCCCATTCATGCTGCAGGCCTATTCCTCAACCCCGCATACTCTTACTCTGGTGGCTTCAACTTTGATGCAGAGGTAATGGATGGGATCTTGGAGTGTGCCCAAAGGATGGTGCCAAGTGCAGCTGACCGTTCAAAGATTTCCAAAGAGTTGGAAGTATATAGGAGGGCCATAGGAACACTTGGCTTTGATATGGCTATTAAACGGGAAGAACATAATGCCAAGTAAGCTTCACATTGTTTCAAAATTTAATTCCATTACTATCTTTGTTTTAAATTTCAAATTTTCAATGTCTTCTCTTTTGTTTCTCCAATTCATTGTGGATACTTGGTGGGTAACCTATGGCAGACGAGTACCCCATCTCCAAAAACTTGTTGTTCAAATCCTTAGCCAAACATGTAGTTCTTCTGGTTGTAAGCACAACTGGAGTGTAATTGAAAAAATACACACCAAGAAACGCAATAGGTTAGAGAATTTGAAATTAAATTCTAAATTCATTATAAGTTATAACTTGTTATGTCCCATGGGTAATTTATGTATTCTAAATTATAATTGGATAAATTTATGGTCCTCATACAAGTTGGATACCCAACGCCTAAATGATCTAGTGTACGTCTCCTACAATATCAGGTTGTGGGTGAAGCAGCTTGAGAAAAAACCTGAGGTGGAGGCCATTTCATTGGATGCCATTGACACCATTGTTGCATGGAGAGTGGAGATTGAGGACCCTATTGTGGAGGAAGCCCCTGATTGGTTAGAGGATGATACACAGGACATAAAGAGTGAGACATGGGACGATGAGTGGTTGGACTCATTTGAGATTGTTCCGCCACCAGAGCCACCAGTTGCACAGCCACAGTCTCAGTCAGAGTGAGACAGATATATGGGCAGTGGTAGTAGTAGCAATGGTAGAGGACTTGAAGAGGGTCTAGTACTTCATCATTCTTCTAGTTCTTCTAGAGTTTATCATTTTCCATGCACTTCTAGAGGACGACATAGTCCACGACGACCACCATGCGCCTAGGCTTTCTAGCTCTAGAGGCAGAGCCATTACTAAAGCGATTACCTATGCCCATAAAAGGGGTAGAGGGAATCCATGGTTTACTTTATTTAATTGATTTCATTGCATATGAGATACATTGATAGTATTTTTTTGGTGATTCATGAGTCGGGGACTCGAGATCCAGGACACGATTCATTTTTTATGTGTGATGTATCACTAGACGTCTTATGCATCTTATATACCGGTTTTCTTTCCATATTCATGTAGCAATGTGTTTATTGATGTTCTTGTTGCTTTAGATGTTTAGAAAAATGAAAAACAATGAATATTTTGTAATTGTTTAAAGTTGTCAATATATTGCCAGATATATGGGTAGTGGTAGCAGTAGCAGTGGTAGAGGACTTGATGAGGGTCTAGTACCTCATCGCTCTTCTAGTTCTTCTAGAGTACACTTATAGAGGATGACATAGTCCACAATGACCCCCACAAGCACCTGGGCATTCTAGCTCTAGAGGCAGAGCCATTACTAGAGCGATTACCTTTGCCTATAAAAAGGGTAGTGGGAATCCATAATTTACTTTATTTAGTTGATTTCATTGCATATGAAATACATTGATTGTATTTTTTTGGTGATTCTTGAGTCGGGGACCCAAGATCCAGAACACGATTCATTTTTTATGTGTGATGTATCACTAGACATCTTATATATCGGTTTTCTTTCCATATTCATGTAGCAATGTGTTTATTTGATGTTCTTGTTGCTTTAGATGTTTAGAAAATTGAAAAAAGAATGAGTATTTTTGTATTTTTTTTAAGTTGTCGATATATTGCCGATGTTTGTCGACATTTTCGCTGATAAATCCGATAATTTCTTTTCGGACCCTCGGCGATATATTCGCTGACACGATATTTGTAACACTGGTCCTAATGGACCCATCCCAAGAAACACTAGACACTAAGGCCCAACAAGATGGGGGACTTCTGCCCATCAAAAGGCTATCAGCAATGCCACTAGCCAACACTTCCTGGCATGAAAACCAAGAGGACCTGCCATGACCTGATCGGGGGTATTTAGCCCCAAAATCAACACTCTACATAATATAGCCCCAAAAACTTGGCCTTTACAAAAGAAAGAAACCCCTCACTCTGGTATATCTAGAAGGAATGCTTCAGGCGCTCTGAGGCATAACAGTGTGAACCATATTTCAGTAGTGGAAAGCTACTATTCATCAAAGAAAAGCATTTTTCCACATTGCAGAGAATAAATTTTCACTTGTTGACAACTATTATTCATATATGGACTTTTTATCTTTTGGCTCATAATATAATTGGATGCTGGCCATTACTCTCTTTACTATTTTTTTTCTTTATGTACAGTACAGCAATATCTGTATCCCGCAGCGACACATCCTACTTCTACGTGTTCCATATCAAGTATGATACCCATATTTGATGTACCAGTATCCCCTTGTGATCATGCTACATTGCTCTCAAATAATCGACATAATTTTTTTCCGAAATTGCTACCAAATAATAAAATTTATCAAGATCTCTGTCAACAAAGTACGCCATAAGATAGCATAGGAGTCACAGATCCAAGAACATTATTAACAAAGACTCAATAAAACAACTGCTCAGCACAAACAAAAGCATCACGTTCCAAGTTTGTGCAGAGATGATCTCATATAACAAAAAGTCAAAATATATCAATGTTCATAAGAAGAAGACATATCAGGAAAAGTATGTAATACAGTCAGACATACAGGGAAAACACCCAAAAAAACAGAGCTCGGAATTCAAATAATAATAAAAACGATGTGAATCCTACTAGGAAAGCAATCCCACGTAACTCTACCAAATAGGGTAAAAAGGGGCAATCATTGGGCATTGCAGGGGGGTAATGTGCTTATGTAAGCAGGGCGACCTGGCGCTAACGTTCCGTGGCACCTGACCATGTAACTCGTGGTGTACATGTATATTGATTTTAAATGTAACATATGATGCAAATACCTATATTCCAATAAAATCAAGTGAAAAATAATAAAATAGTAAGAAGAACAGAACTGACCCACACCACCACCGAACGAAGCATCCATTGCACACCGTGGCTCAAGCCGACGGACCAACAGCTCATTCCTCGATTGCTCATAGCACCTGCAATTGAGCATAAATCGCAGGCTTGAACAATGAATGGTAACCAGAATGTAGCATATATTACAAGAACTATACTCCAAATCTAAATCTACATAGGTATCAACAACATTTACCTTTGCCGCCTAATAATAACTGGTCCAAAGAACCTCTCAAGTCTGTAACTCCCTGAAGCCTTCAACTCTGATAGTTTTGACCATGGTCTTGCAGAAAGGTTATTTGCCGATAAGGGTCCAATGGAAGCTATAGAAGTAGTCATCCTACAACAAATTTGGACCCTCCACGCTTTCAGTTACCGGTTTTAATGAATTCAACTGTCAAACCCTTATACTTTTCCCGATACATTCGTTCCTGCTCGTTCAATGGGAAATATCAGGATTATATCATCGAAAAAAACACTAAATAACCATCCATGTTTTGGGAATTTTAGGGTTAGAGCAATAAAAGGCTGTAAAAACCAGCGTCATAAGTAGAAGTTCCGAGAACTATAACACAATCAACAGTTTTCAACAGAATTGTACAAAAAATCCCATAGCAAAACCCCGTAATTTCTGAAATGTGAATTCACTATTACAGAAACCCGCATGCAGATACAGTGCTTACAATACGGATATTGTGTAATTGAATCATGCTGAGCTACTTACCTTGGGTTTTATTAATTGTTGTTGCAATCAAACACGAAGGCGGTCTAGCTCGTGCACCAGGTTCGTCTTCATCATGGAATTTTAGAGGGTTCTGTAAAATCACCCAATAAAAATAATTCAAAAAGTCGGAAACATGTTCAGAGATTACAATCCACTGTTAACACCTTCCGGCCCCAAAACATCCATAGGCCGGAAGAAGAAATTTTGAAGGCAAAATTGTAAACAATCCTCCAAGGTATCGGATATGGTCAGAAAAATTATACCACAAGGCAGGTGATAAATATTTATTGCACAAGAAAAGCGAGGTGTCCTAGATGACGAAAAATGGGAATCACTTAAAAATTAAAAATTACGAAATAAAATTAGAAAAGTCTTAGAGGACTATACTTTGAAATTGTTTAATATCTCTATATTGATAAATTTATTGTTCGTTATTAGTAGATTAAGTGAATGAAGAGTTCACGATGCGGAACATGATTTTATATGTGGTATACTGGTTAATGTTTAAAATTGAAAAATGATGATAAATGAATTCAAAGTTTTATTAAATTTAAATAATAAATGTTTTATAAATTATTTTAATTATGTTTAACATCATTTTTCAAATGAGCGTTGTAATAATAAAATTAATTATGGGTGGTTTTGTATGTTTTGAAATGCCAAAGCTTTTATTAAACTTTAAAGAGGATGATCATGTAAGTTTTTTTATGGTATATATTTAACTTTTATGATTCCATGAATTTTTGGAGATAAATATGATATGCTTTAGCTTAATTTTATTTGAATAAGTTGGCCATTATTTTAAGATTAAAGTGGGTAAGTTTAATTTTGGGCTCCTATGTCGACTAATATGAATAAATAAACAACCAAGAGAAACATAGGATTGTATTTCTTTGCAAATCTTAAAAGATGTTAAAGCATTTAAGAAGACCAACAAAGTTATGGTCATAATTCAATTTGTTGATTAAGGCATTCTAAGTGGAGGAAGAATAAACAAGATCCCTGAAACAATGGTGCATGATTATAGGGATGAGTGAAACAATCACCCTTCAATCAAGGATTAATTGAAGATTGGGTTAGAGTCTTTTAGTATAGGGTGAAGGGACACTCACACCCTCATTCTAGTTTATTATGAAGTACTTTTTAGAGTACATTTGAATTGTAGTAGAGACCTTAATGATGTTATGTTATGTGTTTTTCAGTGACAGTACTAGTTTCCAAGATTTTAATAGTCGTTGATTTACTCAAGGTTCCTCTGATCACCTAGAATAAGGGCCCTACTCAAGATAGAGTGAGGAACCCATGTAGCCAAGTAGTGTTTCAATTTCTGCACTTAAATTATGTTATTTGGTTTCAGGTATAATGGTTTTCTACACTTTATTATTATGAATACAATTTCCTATAGAACTTTGTTTTATGCTAGTAATTCAACAATTTTATAAATGCTTTAATGTTTTATTGTATCATTTCATTGAGCAACTACAATCTTTACCATTGTTATGTCCAGTACTTTGGTGTACATCATTTGGGGTTGAATAAGCCATCATTAGGTTATAATCCATTGATTGATTGAATTTATCATGTTAGTTGTTTTCTTGTAAGAGAAGTGGCAACTGTTGATTGTACAACATCATGAGTTATTTTTCAGACTTGTGAGTAATATCAAGTCCTAAGTATCCTCGTATGATCGAGGTGGTGATGTTGTATCGTAAAGCTTATGAGTAATATCAAGTTGAGACTTGTGAGTGACATCAAGACTAGACTTGTGAGTAATATCAAGTCAAATATTCTCATAGAAATTGCCTTGTGAGATGGACCTCTAGTTATGGAGATGAGCTTGTGAGTAATATCAAGTCCTACCAATATCCTAATTTATTGAGGTGGCATACTTTACTTAGTAAAGTGGTTATATTATGTGATGTATTTCTAGTCATGGTCACTGAATGTTATAAGTCTCCTTTAGAGATTAGCTACCCCTAAAGTGAATTACTTTAGCATATGACTATATGACCCGGGGTAGTCTATATGGTCATCAGTACGGAATAATTCTCCTGAGTATGATATGATAAGATGGATAAATAATTAATACACATGCAATGATAAAGAGATAAGCAGAGAGAGAGAGAGAATGAATTTGAGTTGCCTATGCATGACTTCATGTGAACTCAAATTGTAAAGGATTCAGTTAAAGCCTTAGTTGTAAGTAAAGAATGTATCAGTTAAATAAGGAATCTCTTTGAGATCCATGAAAAGATAAAAATAGCAAATAATGTAATTGAATTAATAAAGACTTATGTGTTTCAGTTAATTGAAAGAAACTTACAGAGATCCATGCAAATGTTTTGCGTGGATGGTACTAAAAGTTAATCATTAATGACACTTAAGTTAGCATGTTAACTAAGTGATCAGCATTCAGTTAACTAAGAAGATTCATGCAAAAGTTAATAATAGAAATTGTGCACTAAATGTGAAGCATCAAAGACATTCAGTTAGCCTCCTAATTTTGGGGTCATACATTTAGTTAAAGATTAAAAGACTTACTTCAAATCAGTCAACATTCAGTTAAAAACCTACCCCGAATGCAAGTGACAGGTGTCCCACCGGCAGTGGTGGCACTGGGTGTCGTAATGCCATGGTGGCAGAACCACTACCAAATAGTCTACACGTATCACCTCCACCTGCACCGCACTCATTGAACATCGATGACATGGTTATGGTTTCCACGACATGCAAGGTTGACGACCATCAACATTTATATGTTGTGACTGTAGATGACCCTGCAGTCACGTCATTAGCTGACAGTTGGGCCCCCCATGGTATCCGCCAACCCCAACGTGGATGACAAGCGTCACTCTGGAGACACTAACCTTGTGCGTGGGAGTGCCATGGAGGCAGGTATGTCACTCCACCCTCGTCGCTCACCCCACCCTCGTCGCTCACCCCACCCACCAATGCAACATTTACTGTACACTAATGACGAGGCTCAATTTGTAAGCATTTGCAAGGTTGGCGGCCATCAACATTTACAAGTTGTGTCCGGAAATGACCCCGCGGTCACTTCGTCTGCTGGCCGACATGAGGTTAAGCTCCGTAGGGACTTGGAAGGGGTGTTTCCCTCTTAATTCACCATTAATGGTTGTTAAGAAGTCTTGTGGTTTCCTCCTCTTATAAGAGTTATGGTATTGGTTTTTATTCCTCACTACTGGTTCAACTTTCTCACGTTTGGTTTGTCTTGTGTGCAATCTCGCTACATCCCTGATTCCACTGAGCAAGCCGCCATGCCCACCATTGTCTGTCTTGGCTCTAAGACTAAACGTCATTACAATTTCATCATGTCTTGGCAGCATGGAACGCCTCGCCGAGCTAGCAATGGCCGTGGTCGATCTCAACGGGGAGCGCATCTGTTATAGGTAGATGGGTATGCCAGTGGGGTTTCAATGTCGATCTGAAATTTGATAGATGAATGGGAAACTAGGTTGGTCAATGAAAACCTAGCCATAGGAATCGAAGGAGGGAGCCTGAACCACTATTGGATCGTAAAGAATATAATGGGTTCACTCATGGAGGAGATGGTGGGTACCTGGAATTATACACGAAGTTCAATCCTACAGGAAAAAAACAAGATATTGGAATTAGACACTGTACTCAATCGCAAGGATACGATGGCTGCATGGAAGAGATTAGCTTTGGGACTCTGCACGTCGAGTGAAAGAGGAAGCGGTAGCGTCTCGGCTGTATCGACAGGGTCAATGAACATGGGATCGGTTCTTGCTATGCCTCATTCATCGATTGCGCCTTTCCCGACACCGTCTACAATTACCCACCTGCAACACAAACGGGGTACGTGATCTTGAAGTTTCGGTTTGCAAAACTGCTCCTCTTCCTATCAAGCCGAGTGAACCTTCAACGGAAGAGGAATACTACGGTGCCTGCCTGATTCTTGAAGAAAATCGAGAGATTCTGGACCATACAGCCACGACCCAGTGAAGCTCTGCAGTTTTCTAGGCTCTTTCAGTATTTTCACCATGCTAGTAGTTTTGTTTATATCTAGTATTTGCATGTTATTGGTTTTATGGTTTCCCTATTAACATATTTGCTCCAAATACTTTGGTTCAGCCCCCCATCTTATGAATGGGTCATTGAGGCTTTTTTATAATTACTGTTAAACTTGTATGTTGTGTTAAATTTGCATCAGGCCCCCATCTGTTGAATGGGTTATTGTGCCTCTTGTTGCAAAAACTGATGGAATTTATGTTTTTGATGGACTAGGGTGATAGGTTTAGACCACCCCATTCAACTATCCAGGATGCTTCATTCTGTACTTTTTTTGTTTCACTGGTTGATACATTACATACTTACACACAAAAAAAACATTTAGTTAAAAACTAATAATGAAAGGAAGGGTGCATATCTTTGTGCATTCTAGGTGTTTTGGATTGTTATTAATATGCTAAGAGTATGGCAAGTTCATTATAGTTGATTGCAGTGTTGTATTGGATCTATCTTCTCTATTGCTGAGGTGACATCTCTTATCAGGCAATCTAATTATGTGTTGTAAACCATTCTCTACAAATCTATTTGTCATACTCAATGAATTGCTAGGTTTTTCATCCTCCATGTTTGGAGGGTTTTCCTAGGGTATATCTTGTCTCTTATGGTTGAATGATTTATGTGGTTGATTTGTCTTATGAGATTCATATATGCAATGATTGATTAATAAAAGTTTTAAAGTTCGAAGCTCTCCAATTTTGCTCAAACATTGACATGGTATCAGAGCATTGGGCATGAAGGAGCTTAATTTGTGTAAGTAAATTAAACCCTACGTGATCTTGAGGAGTTAAGAAAAAGCTTGGACCCATGACATCGATCTCCATCTGACCGAAAGATTATCTCTAGAGAACTTCCAACTTCAAGACATGGAAGGCGAGAGTATCGAACACTCTTGAGGAGAATTACCTATGTGGCTACATATCCACAGTGGCGCAGGAGCCTTCATCCAATACAGGGTGAATCCAAAGCATGTCAGTATGAATCATTCTTGTCACTCTTCTGGGTAACAAAATACATGAATAATTTATGATCAAACAGTGAGGAATCAGCCAAAATCATTGAAAACCCACTTATAAAATGGATGTTTTCATAATTCATGTTATGGACATCTTTCCAATCTTGACGAATTGGTTGAATGACCAAGGAATTTGAGGATTGGATATTATTCTTCTACAATGGATCTTGTGTGTAATCAAAGTCTCTTAGAGTTAAGAGCTCATCCGAAGACGAGGATGATGATTGTCAGAAGAAGTTCTTCTTGAAGAAGAAAATTATCTCCAGGTTGAATGGGATCCAATTTCCCAATGCAGAGATTCACTACCTTCGGCATATTAGGATTATTAATCCTCCCTTGTCCAATTTGGTCATGTGTCTAAATCAGGAGTCCATCCAGTCTATTTTTAGTCACTAGCACCATTGGGTCCACTTGGCCTAATTGGGGCACATGTTTCAGTTACCAAAGTGCGGGGAACACTAATTGAGGCCTACTACCACTGATTGCACTTGCATGCATCAGTTTAGGAGCCTCCTAGGCCAATCCCTACAATTTAGGAGCCACTGGGAGTGCCGAAACCAACCAAGGTTAGCTGAGTTGAGTTGGTGACTAGTCAAGCTAAGTTAGGAGTTAGTTACATTCAGTTCTAGTCCTCTACATTCAGTTAGGGCTAGGTTTGCATGGTTGCATGCAGGAGGGGCGCATTTCTCACCTACCACAGTCAGTTAGCCTTAGTTAACATTGAATGTAACACTTGAGTTGTGTTTTAGAACTCCGATGAACTATGGTGATGGTTTAGACAAGGTCAGTTAACCATTGAGTCCTCTGATAATGATTTAGACAAGGTCTTAGTTACATACAATCAAGTAGAGTGTAATAAATTTGAATTTCCTCATGTGGATTCAAATTGCTTGTGGTTATTTAGTCATTGTACTTCATTGTAATTATTATCTAATTACTTTTTTTATTAATGAAAGCATTCATAGCTGCAAGCCATTTTTGCACTGTTTCATTCTTCAATTGCTGAGCAAATTGTGTGATCTATCTTGTGAGTTCTGTGTTTGTCCACAGATCTATGTGCTCAATTTTATATGGTATCAGAGCCTCGGCGGACAAGACACCTCTCCTCCTTAGATCTCCAGCTGGATCATTTTTTTTTAGCAAAATTGCTCCTTCCAGTACTGCATCAGAAGCGAAGAATTTACCACTTAATATCCCAAGTTAGGAAATTGTTGATCAAGCTTGCTTGATCAACTATGATAGGTGTGAAGGAAATTCCAAAAGTGCAGACTGTCGACCTTACTTTGTATGTTTGATTATGTTACAGGTTATCAGCTCTTCTCACAACATTCGCTACAAGCAGCCCTTTCTTCTCACTGCATTCGCTACAGCAGCTTAGCCCTTCTTACTGCATTTAAAATGGTTCATCCAGTAGAGCCTTTCACTCCCTTAAACTATCACCAATGGAAGGATGACATGGGGGTACTGCTCCGCACCAAGAAGCTCTTCAGACTCACAGAAGAAATAGAGGCAATCCCAGTTTTGAATCATGACAAAGAAAAGTACTGGAACAGGATTGATGAAGCTCATGGATACTTATTCTCCTCAATCTCTCCAGATATTCGATTCCACATCCAAGGATTGAAGACTCCCAAGGAGATTTGGGACAAGCTTGCCTCCTTGTTTGATAAGCAGGATGAGATGAGGGTTCATCAGCTAGAAAATGATATGATCACTTTTAATCCATCCAACTTCGAATTATTGAATGAATTCTTCACAAAGTTTAAGAACCTGATATATCAGTTGAAGCAATGCAAAGTGGAGAAGGATGAAGATCAGCTCATCCTTGCCATTCTCACAAAGCTCAATGCAGACTACTCAGTCTTTGTATCAACCTTCCAAACAATAAGGCTCACTACTCGAAATTGGAAGATGTCCACTCTTGACGCCTTCATCCAATCTCTCACTTCTGAGAATGATAAATTGATCCAAATGGGGATCATTCGATCTTCCAAAGATAAAGCTTTGGTTGCAAGAGGAGATAAGGTAGTGAATGACAAAGGGAAGCAAAGATATGAGTCTCCTGTGAAGAAAGAGCAGTCAAAGGAGCCTTTAGGTTCGAAGAGAAGCAAGAAGAATGGCAAAGGCAAGGTCCTCTGCTCTTACTGTGGAAGGGGCTTTCATTCAAAAAGCTCTTGTATGAGAAGACAACTTGATGAAATGGCTCTTCTTTTAAAGAAACATGACATTTATGCACCTACTAGCGCAAGGAAGGATGAATCTAAAGAAGAAGATGAATAATACCAAAGGAAAGGCCATGCACTGAAGGCTAGCTGCTCATCAGCTCATGTCTTCCTCATTGATTCTAGAGCTTTCAATCATATGGTTGCATCCAGAGAATCATTTTCTTCTTTTCAGTCCTTTGATGGTCCTAGTATTCAGATGGGCAATAACAGTAAAGTCCAAACAAAAGGGAAGGGCTCTGTCAAGCTTGAACATGGAAGGTTCAAAGATGTGCTATTTGTTCCCTCCCTAGCTTCAAACCTGTTATATGTCTACCAGATGACCCATACTGGATCTCCAAAGCAAGTGATCTTTGGTCCTGATTCAGTAGAGATCACAAATATCTCTACTGGGAACATCATAGTGCAGGGTGTTGCAAATCATGCCTCAAAAGCATATGAGTTCTCACATTTCATGCCTCCTTCAGAACCAGTGCACTCTCAGCAGCCACTTGCAAGGGAAGGTAAAATAATTGCATCTACTTCTTGTGTAGCTTCTACTAGTATTGCAGATCCATTTTATCAGTTTATGAGATTGATATTCAGGGTGATTCAGATCTAGATTCAGTCCCTACTTCCAAACTGGAAGCTAGGAAGATGACTGGAAACTCACCTGACACTCAGAAAGGAAAGACCCTTACGTTATGCCATGCAATCTTAGCTCCTTCAAAGAGATGCAATAGACTCCCTATAAGATGCTACATGGCAAGGGCTCAGTCTCACTACATTCAGAAGAATGGATATGATCATACACCTATTCATCCAACAAGAGACAAAGGTTACATTCCTCCTTCCTTCCATCATCATTTTTGGAGAAGAAGGAGAAGTCTACATGCCAAGCCCCAAAATACCTGTGCACAACACACCATGCATGCTGCTTCGCTAACTCACAAAGATGAAGATTGCAGCAATATATTTTCAAGTTTTTCAAACTTGAGACGTGATTATACCTGCTTAAATACCTGTGCACAACACACCATGCATGCTGCTTCGCTAACTCACAAAGATGAAGATTGCAGCAATATATTTTCAAGTTTTTCAAACTTGAGACGTGATTATACCTGCTTAGATAGAGGGGGGGCTTTTTACCATGTGGTTTTTGCCCAGCTCCTTGTATTAAGCAGATACTTTATTTTACTTGATGTAATGGGTGACCTATGGTCTTAGTTAGCAGGGCCCACAGATTGTTGAAGTTAGCATTCAGGGGAGGTATTAGGATTTATTAATCCTCCCTTGTCCAATTTGGTCATATGTCTAAATTAGGAGTCACGTCTAAATCGGGAGTCCATCTAGTCTATTTTTAGTCACTAGCACCATTGGGTCCACTTGGCCTAATTGGGGCACATGTTTCAGTTACTAAAGTGTGGGGAACACTAATTGAGGCCTACTGCCACTGATTGCACTTGCATGCATCAGTTTAGGAGCCTCCTAGACCAATCCCTACAATTTAGGAGCCACTAGGAGTGTCGAAACCAACCAAGGTAAGTTGAGTTGAGTTGGTGACTAGCCAAGCTAAGTTAGGAGTTAGTTACATCCAGTTCTAGTCCTCTACATTCAGTTAGCGCTAGGTTTTCATGACTGCACGCCAGAGGGGTGCATTTCTCACCTACCACAGTCAGCTAGCCTTAGTCAACACTGAATGTAACACTTGAGTTGTGTTTTAGAACTCTAATGAACTCTGATGATGGTTTAGACAAGGTCAGTTAACCATTGAGTCCTCCGATAATGATTTAGACAAGGTCTTAGTTACCTACAGTCAAGTAGAGTGTAATCAATTCGAATTTCCTCATGTGGATTCAAATTGCTTGTGGTTATTTAGCCATTGTACTTCATTGTAATTATTATCTAATTACTTTTTTTATTAATGAAAGCATTCACAGCTGCAAGCCATTATTGCACTGTTTCATTCTTCAATTGCTGAGTAAATTGTGTGATCTATCTTATGAGTTGTGTGTTTGTCCACAGATGTATGTGCTCAATTTATATGGCATGCACTCAAATTTGCAAGGAGATTAAGACCGAGGGACTCCAGTAATCTCCGCAAGGAAACGAGGATCAAGAAGGAGCACACAAAATAATAAAAGATAAGTACTTGTATTTTGTTTATTATATGCTCTTTAAATCTATATGTTTTTTAATGTGTTTCATTACAGTCATATAGAGATCCATATTTTTGAGATTATGAATTGTGTTATGATATAACATGTTAAGCATATATGTTGATTGTCTTTATTTTATTGGCAAATAACAAAACTCATAAAGTATACATGCATGATTGTTTGATTATCATATGCTTTTATAAAATCAGACTTAAAGGCTTTTGAATGTATTCCTAGGATTAGGAATGATGTTATGGTATAACATGATTAAAAACATATGTTACAATCATTATATTTATTGGTAACTAGTAAAACTCATGTTATGTTTAGTTTAAGAAGAGTATAGGGTTGCATGACTATTCATGAGAAGTGAATATAAAGCATGCATATGAATATAAAGTTGCATGATCGTTCATGAGATATGAATATAAAGCATGCATGATTGTTTCATGAGATATGGATACGAGGATGCATAATTTATTTATGAAATCTGAATGGGGTTATGTCGAAACATTTATTTAATATATATACATGATTATATGAACCATTGCTAGTATATTGGAGTATTCATGTGATTTAAATTCATGAGATATGGTTACATTGAAACATTAGTTAAAATGTTTTACATGTCAATATGTGTTATTTGTCATTGTATTAAAACGACTGTATTATGCAAGGTTGCTAATAACTTGAATAGATTGGGCTTGTAGGGAAAAATCATATGCCCTGATCTACAAGAAAATAATGACATGAATATGAAGTCATTATGATGGCTAATCCTAAAAAAGAACAGATAGGGAGGTTCCTATGATTCTTAGGAAGAAGTAAGAATAGAAGCCCTAATATTATTATGAGAGAAGTAAAGACTCATGAAGGTAATTTATTTGTCCTAATTATATTCATATATGTGTTAGCCATAGAGGAGTATGAGTCTCTGTGATGGATGACTCAATTTATGATTCTCACATCCTAGATGTTGAGAGGGAGAAGCTAGATTTGCTAGCTCCTGGAAAACCAGTGGAATTGGTTAATTAAAATCCGGCTATGTAGAAACCTGCATGGTGCTCATATTCAGAAGGAAGTTATATGTGAGAGTTTTGAATGATTCGTAAGCTTAGAGGTGTAACAGTCTTTAGATAATATTTTATTCTGATTAAAGAAAATGTTCAGTAGAGTTCCTGAAAAGATTCAAGAACATTGGATTATAAGTCCATGACCACACACATGAAGATAAATTTGATTCTTATTCAAATTTCTAGGAT
This sequence comes from Pseudotsuga menziesii, assembly GCA_001517045.1. Taxonomy (NCBI): domain Eukaryota; kingdom Viridiplantae; phylum Streptophyta; class Pinopsida; order Pinales; family Pinaceae; genus Pseudotsuga; species Pseudotsuga menziesii. The sequence continues at coordinate 139,604 of LPNX010930088.1, read as the reverse complement.
CTTTTAAATGTTAGATATACACAGGTCCCAGGATTAGTTATGTGCTTTACAATTAGTACATAGGCATGTACATCAAATCATGTGTTGTGTTACCTACTTAGTACAAGTATATGTAGATTCAAACATGTATCGATCAATGAAAGAAAGTTTCACGGTATTATACCCAAATCCCGTCACCAACATGTGATGAGATCCTTAACACCTATGTTTGCCCTAAATGCCAAACTTGGAGAGGAAACCATGCTCTGGATATCAATTCTACATGAAAAAACCTAGCACCGCGCTTTCCCTTTAGCTAATGAGCGGTACCTTGTTTAGCACCACCTGAGTCTTGTTATAGAAAAGTGGTGCCACCGCGTATATGCGTTGTTCTTGAAGTAGTTCTCACCTAAGCCGCTCTGTCATAAAGGAACATAAGTGGTACCCTTGGTAAAAATGAAAAAAAAAAAAGAGGATTCTCGAGGCTTCTAGAACATGAGCCTCATGTCCTCCCTTATCCCTATCAATCTGGGTTGGTTGGACTCGAGATCCCTCTTGGTAGGATCTTATGGCCACCTCACCCACAATTCTCTCAACTATCCCTATCCATTGAGCCCTATAAATACAAGCTCATGTCCCATAGTTGAGGGAGAGAACTGAATGGTATTTTTATGTTGTTGAATTGACTACCTAGTCCAATCCATTGGAGAGCACAAGAGAGCAAGTTGGAGCTATCAGGGATGAGGTGTTTGTCTTGTGGAGGAGTTTGTCAACACTAAGGCAATGGTTGTAGGCTTCTTCATTCATTTCTTAATGCAAAGTTGATTTCCATCCCACATATTTGTTGTACTGATCTCGCATGTATATGTTACTAGATTCCTTAGTCACTAGTATGGATGTGTGAATAATTTTCTGGTAGCTTTGATGTTCTTGTTTGTTTGACATGTTTTGCAGGTACACAGGTTCGTCATCAAAGCATTATTCCAGGTGTTTACAACATTCAGGGAAGGTCTTCATCCTTTGTTGTTCACTCATTTGTTCTAGATCTGAACCATTCAGACCAGAGGAACAACTTCTATCCGCAGAAAGTGTAATATTCTTGACAACAAATTTGGCGACTCCATTGGGAAACAAAGCAAATTTCAGTTGATCTAATTTTCCTCAGTCCTTGAACTCTTGTTCGAATGCAGGCTCCAGTCTATAACTCTCTTTAGTCAGATCTGCCATCTGACTTAGTGGAGTTTGGTTTGAAACTTTTAGATATGTTCAGATCTGAACTTCCTTGACTTTATATGCTCTGTTTTATTGTCAATTAATCAGTCTTTACCTTGATCTAAGCAATTTTTAACTTGAAATCTCATTCTCTTTGTGTTTTGGATATGATTAGGGAACCATGCATGTGCTGTAGGCAATAAGCGGTGCCACCACCTGAACCCCGTTAGCCATAAGCGGTGGCACCGCTTGAGTGCAGTGATCTAGAAGCGGTGCTCATCCAGAATCGCTCTGTCCAAGACCCCTCCAGCACGGTGCCAGGTAGGCTTTGTTCCAGAACTTGAATTTTTGTGAATTTTTTGCAAAGAGTAGGGTTTTGCTTGCTTTCAGCCCTATACTGTCAGGCTTGTTTGTTTGAATCTGAATGCTCATGGTTGAAATTTTTGTGGTAAAATTTGTTTGGTTGAAAGAATTCAAAAGCTAGGTTAGGCTTGTTGATTATTTGTTGGCTTTCATGCTTGTTGGTTGTGATTTTGAAAGTAATTGTTGAAAGTCGAGGTTTCAGTTAGATCTCTTTTTGTTTCATTTATAAAGACTGAAAGAAAAACCACTTGCTTATCATCTTAATTTCAATTTTTCCATAGAGGACTTATTTTTTTATTTTAAAAAGATTTTTTTTTGATTGAGATTAGGTCATTATTTTTACTGAGCATAGGGCACTGGATCTCTGATTGGCCTCACAAGCTTTCAGGTTCCCTTTGTTCTTTTGTATCTCTTGCATTAGTACTGTCTCATCAAAAGAAAAAATAGTATAGTTTTAAGTTAGATCTATCTATTAAAAGAAAAATCGAAAAAATAGATTGCATATGCATGTAGAGTGCTTGTTGTTTTTCTTTTAGGAAAAGAGACTCTTACCCATCTGATTGCTTTCAAAAAGAAAAATGAGTTTGGAATGTGTTGCTTGTCTTTGGATTTGATTTGTTCAAAGTAGTTGTTTGGGAATTTTTGGTTTTCAAAACGAAAAGAAAATACTCTCTCTCCCTCTCGTAAGTAGGCATACCTCGAACGGTAAAGTGAAATATTTGCATCTACATATCTGCATGGTTTTACTTTTTTCTGTCAAAATTCCATGCATTCACCTAACCATCCAATTTAAAATTAACGGTAGTTATAGGCTTGAAATTTACATAGAAATTTGAGTGATAGGCTAGAGACGTGTTCGGGCGTCATTAAGCGTAGGAGCTGTCGTTACTCGTCCGCACTACATCCTGAGACTCGCGCGGTTCTTCCATGTACCGTCGATATATCAAACGGCCTTTCACGTACCCTTGAGGTATATAGAAAGGTACTTCACATACTTGATTATCTGTAGGAAGGACCCTTGTGAACGATTGTGCATTAGACAGAACTACTACCGATTTGAGCTCCCACGTACCTTGCATATATCAGGAGACCCCACTAGGATACCTTATCTATCTGAGAAAAGCCGTTTGGTCATCTTGCTTGGAGCCATACACCGAAAACAACATTTAGGGAGATTACTACACACGTACCCTTATGGTATATCGGGAGTGGCACCTTCTTGACAATCTTGGTGAGAGACCATACCAGAGTAAACAAACGCCCGACAACAATAAAAAGAAAGGTAAAGCTAAAAACAAAAAACCTGAAAACCAACAGGAGAATCCAAAACCAACCATCAACGAGAATGATAAAGGGAAAAGAAAAGAGAAATATCCATGTCTGCTATGCGGAGGTGACCACTTCACGAATGAGTGTCCTCGTCGTGAGAAATCACTCAATTTCTAAAAACTAATCCCGCGCTAGCAATTCTCATGGATCCTTTTCCCTCTCAACAACTGTTGATAGACCACATGTATAATCAGGGAAATTCTAGTTCTTCAGAGGAAATTCGCATGATGTCCTCAGACACTATTAATTTGCAAACTCGAAGTCATAGTTATGACAAACCCATAGACAAGAAATAAGACAATTCTTCTTCAGGAAAGGCTCCCTCTACTGGTTCTCCCGAGTCCTCATCTACTGGCCCCCTAACCATCAAGAAACCTAATCTCGACATGGTTTTGCGCCCACCCAAGATTACTCTTAGGAAGGCTGTTTTTAATCCTAAGGCCCAAGTTGCCCAATTTTATAATGTAGTTGAAGATGTTGCTCAGGCACCATGTGCAATGTCTACCTTAGAAGTACTCCAAAGTTGTCCTACGTAGTGCAAAAACTTGTTAACTGCTATTGGAGGAGCTAGTCAGTAAGCCAACTAGAACGATCGGCCGACTAAGTTGATAAGCCGCCTAATTAGAGATTAGGTCGGCCACATAAGGTCATGTTGGTTGACCGAACTGATAGGTAGTTATTTGTAACTGTTTTGTCAATCATATATATTAGGTTGTTGAGCCAGATAAGAACTTGGTTCAGTTATCTGTATTGTATGGACCCTTTCACTATAGTATAATCAGTTATTCTTCGTAAGTTCTTATCTCTTGTCTCTGTTGTGTTTGTATGCTTTTAATGTGTATTATTGGTAACCTTATGTGATCTGTGAGATTACAACATTGGTTCTGTTGCTGGTAGTACATATCTGAGATGAATACAAGCAGATAATATTAGAACAGGAGATTAAGGACTGGTGGGAGCGTAAGGTAGCAAATTATTTGCAGAATTACGCACGGAGAAACATATTAACAACTGCTCAAGCAAAAGAAAGGTTCTTTACTGAAACCCATGAGAAGTTTGTAGAATCGGTACCCCAGCTCTTGAAGAAACTTCTGGATGAAAAAGCCGAAAGCGACAAAAGACCGACAGCTACTAGAAAAATTGATTCAAGGAGGAAGAATAAACCTATCAGAGTGGTTTGAAAAGATTACCGACAAATTCTGCGAGGAACAAGCTATAGAAGAAATAACTTCGGTGGAAACCATTCAGAAGAAATTCTATAAAGACCTTATCGAGCAATTCTTGTGTTCCTTACCGACCTTGTTGTTCAAGTTCCTGATAGAAAAAGAAGTGGGTCATATTGTCTAACCTCATCCATTATTACGCGAACTGCCACAAAATTCCAATTGGGCAGAAACACAAAAGAAGTGGGAGAAATTCATTGTCGAAAGGGAGTGGGAATATTTCCTAAGCAAGTAAACAGAATTATCTGAGCTTTCTAAAGCATCAGGTAGGCTGTGGGGGGGTAGTTGGTCATATGTCAGGGTAAAGTGGAGAGGATTCTAGTCGATTAAAAAGAGATACCATCACCAGTGATGAAAAGTCGGCCTAAAAAGAAAATCGAACGGACAATGTCACACAAAGGTACGACGGATTTATAGAAAATATATAGAGAGAAGAGGCTGCAAAGAAGGGAAGAAAGAAGAGAAAGAGCTATAACACTGCAAAGAGGAATGAATACTAGGGTGATAGACCAAGAGAGAAATCCGCCAGAGTCGGGTCATGACCGACAAGAAGAAGGTGTGGAGGAAGAAGCATCACCCATGGAAGAGGATTTGTGGATAGAGCAGTGAGAAGCTCTCCAAATAGAAGTTCCCCAGGAGGTAAGACCTCTATCTCCGACAAATCCGAGTACCAGGATACAAGCCATTGTCGAAGAAGATTTAAGACTAAGAGCTGGTGAGTTTGGTATATGGAGCCGAATAGACGACGAGATAAACAATGATAGTCATCTACTTATCCATCGACCAAAAGAAGGAAATTGGGTCATGCTTCAAGTGTACCCCTCCAACCGAAGTATCCACTTACTTTACCCGACACATGAAGGAGCACCCCCGCTGCCAAATACAGCTTTAGAGAATACAGAAAAATTGGACATGCAGACAAACAATTATAGTTAGACATCGATAGGAGAAGTCGACCTTGACCGACTACTTGTCGAAGAAGAAACGACAAATAAAACAACAGACGGAAATGAGAGTTCTGTCGACAATAGTTCTGCACAAAGAAATAAGCAAAATATCCCATTACCCCCACCACTACCACCTCCTGAAGAAGACAACGACAATAAATCCGACATGGGTCACGGGTCAGCACATATTCCTCTATATGAGGGAGATGAGTATCCTAGATGACATTGGTTTGTCTGTGAGTCAACATGGGAGGCAAACCAAGTCACAAATGAAGATAGACAGATGGCGTAGTTCGTTGGTGCCTTGAGGAAAAGGGCATTAACATGGTATATGACCTTTTCTGAAAGAACCCCTTGAGCAACTAAAGCAGAAGTCAAAGCACAATTTTTGTTGTTCTTTAAAACTCCAGATGTAAAACATCTAGTAGCTAAGAAATTGAAAACAACATCACAAAAACCAGGCGAATCTGTCTGCGACTACGACAAACGCTGGAAAGACCTCCTTAGCCAATTAGATTATGTAATTGATGAGCAACTGCTAATCCAGTGGTTTCTTGCAGGTCTATCTCAGAAAATTCGTCGGCACATAAGTCTGGAGACATTCAAAACATACGAAGAGGTGCTTACTAAAGCCCTACAAGTAGAGATGGATGAAGACTTTCTAGCATTCCCCACAGATAATAGACTGGAAGAATAGCTCGAGATTGTGCATAAATATTTAAAAGAGCTAAACCTTAAGAGTCAGGACATCTGGTGCACGAAATGCTCAACGACCGGACATTCAAAAGATAACTATCGACAGGACGTTCGATTTGTGCAAACAAAGTGTTTTTGTGACATCTGCCAAGAACACAGAGAACACACGACAAAAGATTGCCCGTTTAACATGAAAAACGGTAAAACATCTTGGTGTGCTATCTGTGAAACGAAGAATCATGCCACGACCGATTGCCACCTAAACCTAAAAAATCGACAAAACTACCACGCAGTCTACCAGATTAACACAGTCGCGCAGAATAAGGAGCAATGAAATAATGCGCAAAACGATCAGAATAATCAAAGGTACGAAGGTCTTCGATATGAGCACCAGTTCGACAACCGACGTGGAGGATATGGAGGTCGAGGTCGATTCTCCAGGAATCGCAACAACCAACCACGTCGGCCCATCCAATGTTTCACATGTTACAAAGAAGGACACCGATATGCAGATTGCCCATACAAGGACAGAACTAACTTAAAATTATGTACTAGCTGTGGAGTAGGGGATCACTCATTAGAAGATTTCCCTACTATGCTTGATAAAATAAATAAGAAGAAAAATGTTAATGTCTTGTCATGCGTGCAAAAACATGATATAATCAATACAAAGAATCTGCATATAGTAACCTGACAAGAGACAAAAAATGGGAATGATAATCCACGAATAAGCAAAATAAAAGAAAATAATGCTTATCCTAACCCAACTAAACAAAAACAATTGTATAAAGACGCAACAAACATATTTCAAGAATTTGGTTCGACAAGAAGAAGTTGACGACCATCGACAAAACATAGTTAAAGAACTAATACGTCTAGTACAAACTGATAAAATGGTGTCTCAATTCATTGACCTCGTGTATAAAATAAAACACAACAACAATACAGAAAAACAAACAAAAAATATATGCAGTCTAAACTAGAAGGACAAAAATGATACCGACCCACTTGTCGACCTAGAAATTGAAGGATACCATGTACGACAAGTTGTGCTCGATTTTGGGTCACAGGTAAATATTATGACTCGAGACACTTGGGAACAATTGGGTAGACCTCGACCATACAAGTCAGGAATATACCTGAAATTAGCCGACCAGGGTCTAATTGAACTTATCAGAGTGTGCATAAATGTCGACACGATAATAAAAGGAATATCGACCAAAGTTGACTTTGAAATTATTGACCCTAAGGAATGATCCAGCTCCTTCCCAGCGTTAGTAGGTTGTCATTGGGGAAGAAAAATGAAAGCATCAATATCCTTAGACAAATAAAGAATAAAACTAAAAGGAAATGGACAAAAGGTCATTGTACCTATTCATCCATCCCAAGGAGAACCTTGGACATAACCTATTGATGAAGAAGTTGACATCCGACAACTATATCAGATACAGAATAATGAAGATTACACAGAACCTAATGTCTATGGTGAACTTTACTTAGGCAACCAAGATTCAGTAGGATACAATTCAGACATAGAACTATATGATTGGGAAGTCAAGAACTACGAAACACAAGCAAGAAGCTGCTAGACTTTTCAAAAAGTGCAGAAAAACCAGTCCAACAGTGCTTCTTGGTGTCCATCATCCCAAAAATATTTGAAAAGAAAACTAGGGAATATCCTACCCTAAAACCAACAAATATAAATAGTACACAAATACCAAGGTACAAAGAAAGAGAATCACCAGTCATGGATATAGAACAAGTATCCAGAAACATTGGTGAACATGTCCGACTACAAAGCCTAGTGGAAACTTTCACAGGACAAGCTGCGAGATGGTGGGATACCCATCAATCAAGATTGCAGACATGGACAACAGATTCAACCTTCTTCATAAAAATATTTGGAGGGAAAAAGTTAACCAATCAAGCCCAAATGCCTATGTTCATCCAAGGGCAGGATCCAGAAGACCACATAAGGACATGTTAAAAAGAATAGAAAAGACTTGGGTATAAGGATGAATGTACATGGCCACACCTGTTTCCATCAACGCTCTCTGACTTACTGTCACGTCCCCGTCCCTCAACCGGCGAAGAGGACGTGACCAACACGACCAACACAGCCGGGCAAAATGCCCCATGAACATAAACAGAATTACAAATGCTGAAATTAAAGCTTACAAGCATACATAGATGCCAACTCAATCATACAGCGGAAGCAAAACAAATACATTTCCAGCATTGAACATGTCCATCTTTTCACATAGTACAGTATATAGTTGTAGAGGACAAGTAACAGCAGCACTTATCTCTTGATGAAGGATTCTCCCGCAACCAGCTACGTCGCTGCAACGTTCCACCCAACCATAGGCCAGCTTGCTCATCTATCTCTCAGCAATGCTGCCACCCCCGAGCTGGGCATGATTCCTCAAGGACTAAGGGGACAAATTGCAGGCTTGCACATAGCCAAGGGGTCATAAACATCAAACCAACACAGCTGGGTTTCACAGGCTTTCAACAGACAAGCCAAGCCAACACAGTTAGAAGACCAACCATTGCACTCAGGCAATTACTTAGCTGTCACAGCTTAAACAGGGAAAACGAATTCTGAGTCATTCTTGGCCCTATCGTGGCCAAAATGACTCTCATTCGAATTTACAACAGCTCCAGACGTAACAGTAAAGACATTCACAACATGGGGAAAACTACAGCCCCGAATTTATGAGTGTGCACAACTTACAGCCGGGTAAAACGGCCCAAATAACCTGTGAGACAGCCAAAAACGTGAATGGCCCTTCACAGTCAGTCGTGGATGCAAGAGAATGGCTCTCAGCTCTTCATGAGCACCCCAAACAGAAGAATACCGGTGCGTGGTTAAACAATCCGAACCAACAAGGAAAGGAACAGACAATGGAGGCCCTGCGTGAGGAAAAATGGCTCCATTTTTGTCTGTGGATGCACACACAACAGGAAGGACGCAATTTGCAGTTCGTGGGTGCTCAGCAACTCGTGGGGGAGAGGAAGAAAACCTGCGTGAGACCCAAAAACGCCCAGAGCTTGTGCGTGAAGAGCCAACAGACAAGTCGTGGGTAGAGGTGAACAGACCGTGGAGAGAATGCACGATGGGCACAATGAACAGGCGCGTGAGGAGAACAGAACAGGCAGGGCAAGCATGGAGTCGTGGGTGGAGTGTGGATGTGGGCAAAGGACTGACAGTCCTGCCACCCCACTCCCAAAGGCAATAACTGCCCATCCACCAACAGCCATAGCTGCCCAACTACCCAACAGAACATTAAAGAGGTTGAAAGAGGTTGGGTAAGATAAGAAAGGTGACAAACAACAAAGGTGGTAAAGCAACAAGGTAATAAAACATGGGTTTTTCCCCCATAAACCAAGGTTTGACATCCCCTACCCCTTATCCTTTGGAACCATGCCCTTTTCATTCAACGTTGCACTGCCGTAGCTGGTTGTGGTTTTAGTTTTATTTGATGTGCGGGTTTACATGATGCCGAATTATAATGTGCCGAATAGCACGAGATACCACCGACAACTATTCCCATTGCCGAAACATTCACAACAAAATCGATGGCGGGGCTTTTGCCTTGAGCTCCTCACCACGATTAATTACAATATATACATCATGCAAACGGGGTCAAAACCGGGGACGTGACATTCCCCTCCCCCTTGGAATAACACCGTCCTCGGTGTTCCATTACATATATACAATACATATACAATTGCACATCAAAATTTCAAAATTGCAGATCTATACCACGCTCAATCATCTACTCTGAACGTTCACGACCAAGCCTCTCGGCTTCCATGGACTTTTCCTGCTGGTTCTCAGCTTCTTGCTAATCCCGAAGTTTAGGAACTTTGCGGCTATTGCCCTCATCATGTTCCCTCATTGGACAGTCCCGGCGTAAATGATGTCCTCCGCATCTCCAGCATCTCAATGGCTGCTTCATCTTTACCTGCTCAATTTCCCTTGAGTCTTCATGCCTGGACCGTTTCTTATCGGGTCGCTTGGACAAATGTCCCATCGCTGATCCACCTTCCTTTCCTTTGCCGATTGCTCCCAGAAGGCTTTTCACCTCCCTTTGCAAACCAATAGAGTCTTGCAAAATCGGGTGGTTCATTTCACTCTGCCTTCTCTGTATCCTGAGCATCTCCCCAAGATTCTCTTGGGTCTTGGCAATCACTTGAAGGAGACTTCCAGCCAAGTCCAACAACTTTTGATCTGCTGCCATAATCAACATGCACCACCTGGTTTCACTTTTCTCACCTGTGGAATGCACCATTGAAATTCTATCAGACCAAGCATAATATAGATATCAAAATCAGTTAGTTAATTACCCAATTGGCATGACAGTCCAAGTTCCATTGAGGAAACTTTCATATTTTTCATGCCTTTCCCCAACAGGCACATGAGCTCTTTCATGTCCATTCTTGGGCAGGAAATTAACTATTCCAGCATTCACAAATTTACTTTAAGCAAACACACACATTTCGTTTTCAATCATACATGCATTCAACAATCCTTTGTTTTCACAATGCATAAACATATATATATATATATATATATATATATAATCAAAAGGCAAGAGAGAGCAGTAAGAGATTTTCCCCTCTTTGTTCTGTTGCATCCTGGAACCCTCGCCATCGCAGTGGCTTTTCATGCTCTCAGCCTCTTTCACTTCACTGTGAATGTTGGACCAATCCTTCTTGGTCATGACACTTAGTGTCTTTGGTCTATTCCAGACCTCTAAACCATGGAGTCTCTCCTCATGGTTTGTCTCGGCTGCTAGGACTTCCCCGTCCTACTAGCACCTTTTTCATTTCCGCTCATTCCGAGCTTTCCAGGACAGTCACATGTCCCCATGCATCTCTAGGATGCTCTTATAGTCCTCGCTTCCAGCGACACCTATATTCAAACATTGAATAAATTCACATGTTTAGTTTATTCTCATTAATTTCATCTCTATAACAAGAGCTTAAAACATCATAATCAAATCATATACACATGTATATTCATAAGCAAAATAATCCAATACTTATCTGTATTGTACGTTTCCTCGTTTGTCCACAGGATCCTGCTTCGCTTTGCAAGCCTTGGGATCGCCTATGGACTCAGATGTTAGGTCAGCACGCCGGCTGCTCCTCAACATCAGATAATTAATATCCAGCCAGTACATAACCATGTCAACTGGTCTTGGAAATTTATCATGACCATTTCCAGGTCTAGGATCTACTATGGATCCTTAGGCATTTCACAGCCCATCATACACTTATGTCAACAATGACACATACACTTATACCGCCATACACTTATACCAACATGCACTTATACCAACATACACTTATATCAACAATACACTTATATCAACCATTTACCTTTACCTTTAGCCTGTCAACACAAGCATCACAAGCAATACAAGCAAACTCATCAGCATCATTGCTCTAAAACTGTAATCAAATTTCATATCATTCACTATCAAATATTGAGACACCAGGAGTGCGTCCACTCCCCAAAGTGTAATCAATATTGAAAACCCTTTCATGACTCGACATCGGAAAAGTGTGCACCCATTCCCGGTGTGTGCCATGTAGGCCCTATGCATACTCAAGCAATCGGTCATCACGGGAATAAATCAAACATGTTCTGCATATACAATTTAATAATTAAACATGCATATTCATAGCAAAGGGTCACAGAACACTTATCCATTTGCCATCACAGTATGCCTTTGTATCTGTTCGGCACCATCAAGGAGTTGGGAAAAACTGAATGCTAAGCTGGTGAGCTCGCTGCAGAGCTAGGAACACCTACACCAGAACTAGCCTGACTTCTCAAGTCATCCACACACACCCAACACAAGGAATCAGTCCCTTCTCTGCTTCTCAGTCCCTCAGGCCCTGCATTCCCTTCTAGTGCTATCCCGGGGTTGTGGAGAAGAAAGCCAGCCCTCTAGCTCTGTCTGTGTGGTTTCCAATCACCAGGTTTAAGCAGACCAAGCTCCCATCCATGCTTCCTGTTTACATTTCATATCCACACATGTCTTACCGACATAACCCAAACCATCTCACTCATGCTATCACCAAACATGCAGTGCAGACTAGACATTTTCAAAATGTCCAATGGTGTTTCACCCAAAACCCATTTCCAAGATAAGGGAAAACCTTCCCATGAAGTTTGGCTTCTGCAGACCATCACACATGGTTTTCCTGCAGTGTGTACCCCTGACACATTCATCAAATAGCCAAACAGTCAGTCATTACCTGATACTACAATCCAATTTGATCGTTCTATAACCAAGCAATGACATTAGCAATCGAGTTCAATAAGAATTTACGATTCTATCTACTACATAAATTGACTTGCTCAATTGTGGGTTTCTTGTAAGCAGCATTACTATGCCCATTACAATTTTATGCTTACTATCATAACATGAATACCCACTTACCGTGTGTCCCTCCTGACACAATCTCACACAAGCCAACAATGATTAGTAGCCGTTAGTACCTCTTAAATCCGAAATCCATAATTCGAACTTAACAACCTATACCAACTAATTTTCACAACCATGAGACTTCTTCTCATAAATGGTAGATTATGGCAGTGGTCAGGAACTTACCTCTCACTGCCGTGTTTGAAATAATCTACCTGAAACATGAATTTCAACCAACCAAACACAATCTTATGCAAGCCAATGGTGACTATAAGTGGTCAGCATTTTCTTAAATTTGAAATTCATAATACAAATCTAACAAGCTCTTTTACACGGTAGATTCCAGCATTGGTTAGGGTCTTACCTCTCAATGCCGTTCTCAGAATAATCTACCTGAAACATAAGCTTCAAACAACCAAACACAAGCTTATGCGAGCCAATAATGGCTGGTGGTTGTCAACAATTTCTCAAATCCGAAATTCACAATTCGAATTCAACAACCTATTATGCATATCATATGGTAGATTTAGGCATTGGTCAGGACCTTACCTCTCAATGCCGTTCTCGGAATAATCTACCTGAAACACAAGCTTCAACAACCAAACACAAGCTTATGCAAGCCAATAGTGACTAGTAGTTGTCAGCAATATTTGAAACTCACAATTCAAATCTAACAAGCTCCTTTACATGGTAGATTCAGGCATTGGTCAGGGTCTTACCTCTCAATGCCATTCTCGAAAGAATCTACCTGAAACATGAGCTTCCATCAACCAAACACTTGGTAAGTATGGATGCATATACTATCTTATTGCTACAACCGTCACTGAAGCATTTTAGAATTTATAAAATTCAAATACTTCAAGGGTTAGTCACATCAGTGTCCTCAAAGCTCGTTTACTTCATGCAATCATTATTACACTAACATTGCAAGGTATAGTCACAACATTCATGCAATTAAATGGAGTGGTTAGATACTCCTTACTTCACAAGTGTATCATCCATGCCACCTTGCTCTTCCATAGAGCATTTCTGGCAGCCAATTGATCATGACTATCCTGCGTTCATAACAACCTTCGAAACAGTTCCAGAATTATCATTAATTCACCATTTCAGCCATTAGTTCTTCATAATATCACATGCATTCATCTCAATGCATTCATGCCATGCATCACAACATTGCACCTATACTTATGCAATCAGTCATTTACACCCTTCATATGCATACATTCAGTGCATAACAACAAGATTCATAAAATCTTCTTAATGCATGTTCATTCAACGCTACCTTGCATTGGTTCAGGAATACTATGCATTCAATCATACCATGGACTAACCATGACTACCTCATGTAGGATGCATTACTATAATTAATATCATTAACATGTATAGGCATGACACCTTTCTACATTCCAATATTCACATGGTGTAAGGTCTCTTACCTGGACCAATCCATGGAATCTGCCGTAAGCAAAATCTTACCTGAATGGGTCGTACTTACACCCTTGACATGACCAATTTGGTGGTCCTTGCAGGAGATTGCAACATTTGCTCACCAACTTTTGTCATGGACTCGTTGCCTTATCCCTTCTCCAAAGGGTTGCTGGTCTCATTCATCAGCTTCTGCAACATATTCATCCGGGTCCATGTCATCGTTGGTTTGTCCACTAATGCCAACATCAAAGCAATGATTATCGTTAGTGGTTCATACAGAACATGTAGTTCTCAATGTTCTTACTAATCATGCAATATCCTATGCATGCAATACATATCCTCCTACTTTTCAGCTATATACTTAGGAAATGTAGTTAAAGTCAGCAAGATAGGGTTTTAGGGAAAACTTCCCTTTTCAAGCCTTTCATCCTTGCACGGAACTCCCTTTCCACACAACAGCTGGTTGACTTCATAGTCCTTGCTGCCCCTGGGCATGCAACTATCCAGCTTTGTCCACTTGATAACAGTGGTCATCATTAGCACTTTGCTGCTCCATGCTTAGATTCTGGTCACTTATCCTCGTTCCTTGCTGGATAAGCTTTCCAACGCCTATCCACACGCGTCATTCCGATTCCGGATGTGAAAACCACACCACTTCCAAGAATGAAGACTTTCACTAATCTCGGCACTTTCATTACACTACTGCAAAGTAGAATTTTCACATTCTTCTAATGATCTCAGAACCATTTTGGCAGCTGCATTTTTGGCATCCTTCTTGTCCTTTGTGAGAATCCCTCTGATTCGAACTCTTACCCAAAACATAGGATTTTCTTGCTCACAAGAACGACTGTCTCAGGGGACGACGGGGGTCAAGGGGGCTTGCCCCCTTGTGGCTTCCCTACGCCACTGCAGGGCGGGTCGAGGGAAGCGCCCTCGTTTTTTTTTTTTAAATCATTGATTTCGCGCAATCTGGCGCATTAGCCCGCTGCCATTTTTCCCTTTTTCAGCCCTGAAATTCCCCTGAAAAACAGCTGAAAAATCCCTTCGAAAACAGTTGAAATCGGCTCCTAGAACCATTGTTCCTTCCGCAGAATCGACTCTTGGGAGCATCAGCACACCCGCTGAATCGGCTCTTCCACCATTCTCCCTTCCGCCGAATCGGATCCTCACTTCATCTATCCACCCGACGTATCGGCTCCCGGAACCATCATCACAGCCGCAACGTCGGCTCCCACTTCGATCTCCCAGCCGCAACGTCGGCTCCTTTCCCATTCCTTCCTTCGCCGAACCGGCTCCCTGACCATTCTGTCTTCCGCCGAATCGGCTCCCTGGAAGCTTCTACCTTCCGCAACGACGGCTCTCCGGGTGTTCCAACCCTTCCGCAACTGCGGCTCCCCAGAAGCTTCTACCTTCCGCAACGGCGGCCGTCGGCAGCCTCTCCAATCGGAAGCCCAAGTGATTCATCATCCGCAACGGCGGGCGGGAGACTTCGCCAATCCGTCCGCAACGACGAACTCCCACTTCGCCAACTCTTCCGATCGGCGCTTGCACCAACTTGAATGTCGGACGTCGGACCAATCTCATAACGTCGGACGTCGGCGGAATCTCGGATCGGACACGGGATTGCTTAGCCATCCGCAACGGCGGGCGGGAGACTTTACCCATCCTTCCGCAACAGCGGAAGTTTACTTCCTCCAACGACCCGACCGTTCCATACTTAGCCGGATTTTTGGAATTTTTCTGCGGCGTCGGCGATCGGGCGGATCTTCAAACTCTCCGCGGCGTCGGCGATCGGACGGATCTTGAATCGGACGCGAGATCACTCCGTCACCCGCAACGGTCGGAGGGGAAGATTGTCGCTCCACCCGCAATGACGGAGGTTAACTCCGTGAACCCTTCCGCAACAGTCGGACGGGGAACTTCACCCACTCGTCCGCAACGGCGGACGTTGACTTCATCCCCTCTTCCGCAACGGCGGACAGGAGATCACTCCCACCTGCGATTTCTCAACTGTTCAAGCACTTGGTCGATTTTCTGAATCCATCTGCTCACTGCTGAACAGAGAAGGTAATTCTACCTTCTGTCACTGCGCCTTCTTGGCCCATAGAGGCCCATTGTTGCAACCATGGCGCTCTGATACCATTTTGTCACATCCCCGTCCCTCAACCGGCGAAGAGGACGCGACCAACACGACCAACACAGCCGGGCAAAATGCCCCATGAACATAAACAAAATTACAAATGCTGAAATTAAAGCTTACAAGCATACACAGATGCCAACTCAATCATACAGCGGAAGCAAAACAAATACATTTCCAGCATTGAACATGTCCATCTTTTCACATAGTACAGTATATAGTTGCAGAGGACAAGTAACAGCAGCACTTATCTCTTGATGAAGGATTCTCCCGCAACCAGCTACGTCGCTGCAACGTTCCACCCAACCATAGGCCAGCTTGCTCATCTATCTCTCAGCAACGCTGCCACCCCCGAGCTGGGCATGATTCCTCAAGGACTAAGGGGACAAATTGCAGGCTTGCACATAGCCAAGGGGTCATAAACATCAAACCAACACAGCTGGGTTTCACAGGCTTTCAACAGACAAGCCAAGCGAGCACAATCAGAAGACCAACCATTGCACTCAGGCAATTACTTAGCTGTCACAGCTTAAACAGGGAAAACGAATTCTGAGTCATTCTTGGACCTATCGTGGCCAAAATGACTCTCATTCGAATTTACAATAGCTCCAGACGTAACAGTAAAGACATTCACAACATGGGGAAAGCTACAGCCCTGAATTTATGGGTGTGCACAACTTACAGCCGGGTAAAACGGCCCAAATAACCTGTGAGACAGCCAAAAACGTGAATGGCCCTTCACAGTCAGTCGTGGATGCAAGAGAATGGCTCTCAGCTCTTCATGAGCGCCCCAAACAGAAGAATACCGGTGCGTGGTTAAACAATCCGAACCAACAAGGAAAGGAACAGACAATGGAGGCCCTGCATGAGGAAAAATGGCTTCGTTTTTGTCTGTGGATGCACACACAACAGGAAGGACGCAATTTGCAGTTCGTGGGTGCTCAACAACTCGTGGGGGAGAGGAAGAAAACCTGCGTGAGACCCAAAAATGCCCAGAGCTTGTGCGTGAAGAGCCAACAGACAAGTCGTGGGTAGAGGTGAACAGACCGTGGAGAGAATGCACGATGGGCACAATGAACAGGCGCGTGAGGAGAACAGAACAGGAAGCCCAAGCATGGAGTCGTGGGTGGAGTGTGGATGTGGGCAAAGGATTGACAGTCCTGCCACCCCACTCCCAAAGGCAATAACTGCCCATCCACCAACAGCCATAGCTGCCCAACTACCCAACAGAACATTAAAGAGGTTGAAAGAGGTTGGGTAAGACAAGAAAGGTGACAAACAACAAAGGTGGTAAAGCAACAAGGTAATAAAACATGGGTTTTTCCCCCATAAACCAAGGTTTGACATCCCCCACCCCTTATCCTTTGGAACCATGCCCTTTTCATTCAACGTTGCACTGCCATAGCTGGTTGTGGTTTTAGTTTTATTTGATGTGCGGGTTTACATGATGCCGAATTATAATGTGCCGAATAGCACGAGATACCACCGGCAACTATTCCCATTGCCGAAACATTCACAACAAAATCGATGGTGGGGCTTTTGCCTTGAGCTCCTCACCACGATTAATTACAATATATACATCATGCAAACGGGGTCAAAACCGGGGACGTGACACTTACCAAACAAATGGTACAAAATGGAAGAAGCTCGAGGTGAAACATTCCTATGGCATGAACTCAAAGATAATTTTATCAAACATTTCAAATTTATACCACAAGATGAGAATTTGGTCGAAACAACAAAACAGAATAAAGCATTTATACAACTGACAGAAAACAAAACCCTAAAATACAACCGTCCAACAACAAACTGCAATAATATACAAACCGGGACAATAGCATAGTCAACAAGACTACAGATGGAAAATGAAAATCCGGAAGGGAAAAGCTTTAGATGGAAGTCAAACTGTATCCAAATAACAAAACCAATTCGCACAGTGCTCAAAGTCGAGACAACCGACAGAGAAGATATCGACCGAATGACTGCAGCAGATTTTCCTGCCACATTTTCACAGTTTAAGGAAGGGATTTGACCAATCAATGAAGCCAAAGCACCATAATGGCTAGATGCTAAAGTCAAACTAAAGAATTTGACATCTCAAGTGATGAGTAACCAAAAATGGCAAAAATTGGAGACTACTGGAATGAAGAACAAACGACAGAAATAGTGAACTTATTAAAAGAGTTTCAGGATGTATTTGCTAGAGATTACAAAGATCTCAAAGGTTTAGTCCATGAAAAGGGTGAAATGAAGATCGACATTAAACCTGATATGCGACCTGTAAAGAAAAGACCATATAAGCTAGCTCACAAATACAAAGAGATAGTTAAGAAGGAGATTGATAACATGCTTACAGTAGGTATTATCTACCCCATTGACCAATCAGAATGGGCAAGTCCGATGGTTGTTCAACCAAAGAAACACGATCCAACCAAACTAAGAATTTGTGTCAACTTCAGAGAGCTAAATAAAGTTACATTAACAAACCCATTTCCAACTCCTTATGCAGATGAAATCTTAAATGAGGTTGCAGGACATGAATGCTACTCGTTTATAGACGGATTCTCAGGTTATAACCAAGTACCAATAGCCAAAGAAGATAAAAAAAAAGACAACATTCATATGTGAATTTGGCTCATTTGCTTACAGGGTTATGCCTTTTGGATTAAAGAACGCACCTGCAGTATTTTCCAGAATTGTGGCCAAAAGATTTCAAGAATGTATTTACAAAACAATGGCAGTATACTTTGATGATTAGACAATATACTCTATGTTAAAAGATCATTGCAAATGGCTAAGGCTTATGTTGGAACGATGCCGACAAATCCAGCTATCTTTGAACATTAAGAAGTGCATATTTCTGACCCCTATAGGGATATAGTTAGGACACATTGTCTGCAAAGAAAGCATTAAGGTCGACTTCACAAAAATAAAAATTATCCTTGACTTAAAACCACCAGTGAACCCGAAACAAGTCAGGGTATTACTTGGTCATACAGGATATTACAGAAAATTCATAAGATACTATTTAGACATGACTTACCCACTGGAATAACTATTAAGAGAAGATAGGGAGTTCGACTAGACAGAGGAATGCAACATATCATTTGAAAAACTAAAAATAAAGCTAGTCGAAGCACCCATCCTAAGGTTTCCAAATTGGTCGACTAAATTCCATGTACACATCGATGCATTAGGCCTGGCAATAGGAGCAATCCTAACTCAACCAGGAGACGATGGAATGGACTACCCTTTAGTTTACAACAACAGAAAATTAAATAAAGCAGAAAGAAACTATTCGACAACAGAAAGAGAAGCATTAGGAATGGTCTTCACACTACAAAAATATTGACACTACCTACTAGCTAATCCATTTATCTTTTATACCGACCACCAAGCACTAAAATATCTCGTAAATAAGCCTTTACACCATGGGAGAATTTGTCGATGGCTACTTCTATTCCAAGAATTTGAATTCGAAGTCGTTGTCAGACCAGGAAAATTAAATGTCGGTCCCGACCGCTTATCCCGAATCAACACAGGAGAGGAACCGACAAGAGTCGAAGACGACTTACTAGATGCACATTTATTTCGAATAGAAGCAGTTTCGGCAGAGTTAGAGGAAATAGCTCAGTTTTTAGAAGATGGACAAGCACCAGAAGGCATGAGTACGAAGAAGAAACAAATCTTAGCCATGAAAGTTGCACCATATAGTCTCATAAATGGATTTTTATATAAAATGGGTTTGGACGATATCCTCAGAAGGTGTGTATTAGAACATGAAATAAATAATATTATGTACGAAGCACATTATGGACCTGCGGGAGGACATTTTCAAGCAGACACAATTGCCAAGAAAATCCAACAATCAGGGTTATGGTGGCCAACACTTCATAAAGACTGTAAAAAGTTTGTAAGCCAATGTGACAGATGTCAACGGCTGGGTCGACCTCTGCCTAGTACAAAAATTCCCTTGATATCAGTAAACTCAAGCTTGACATTTGAAATTTGGGCCATATACTTCATAGGACCATTTCCCATACCAGCAAAAAGAATAGGTGCAAGGTACATAATAACTGCAGTTGAGTACGTAACCAAATGGGCAGAGGCAGAACCAGTCGACACATGTTCCAATGAGATAGTTGCCAAATTTATCTATGAAAATATCATTACCCAATTTGGATGTCCACTAACCCTA
The DNA here is from genome assembly GCA_001517045.1 of Pseudotsuga menziesii. NCBI lineage: Eukaryota > Viridiplantae > Streptophyta > Pinopsida > Pinales > Pinaceae > Pseudotsuga > Pseudotsuga menziesii. The sequence continues at coordinate 119,643 of LPNX010930088.1, read as the reverse complement.
ATCGGTGACCAGGGAACACACTTTATTAATAAAACTATTAAAACACTAACAGATTAGTTCCAAATCGACCACCGTCGGAGTACAACTTACCACCCTCAGTCGAATGGAGCAATTGAAGCATTTAACAAAACATTAACAAAATGATTAAAAAAAATGTAACACCGACAAAAACGACTGGGACGAAAAGATACCTGCAGTACTATCAGCGTACAGAACAACATACAAGCGTTCAACCGACCAAACACCATTTCGATTAGTTTATGGTTAAGAAGCAATAGTTCCACTACATTTTCGACAACATACACCTATTATCGCAGAGATTTTACATGTTGATGTCGAACAAGGAAGAAAAGACTGACTGATGCAATTAAGTAAGCTGGAAGAACACCGACTGATCGCTTTACAACATCAAGAAATCTAGAAACAACAACAAAAATCATGGCACGATCGTAACATAAAAAACAAAAACCTGTTAGTAGGGGACCTTGCTTTACTATAAAACAGTTGAGTTAAAGGGAAACCCAAAAAGCTACATACAAAGTGGATGGGACCCTATGTTGTCAAAGAAATTCATTGCAACGGATCAATTTGACTGAGGAAATTACAAGGCATAGTATTTCAGAAATTTGTTAATGGTGCCCGACTAAAGTGGTACAAAAATTAAAAAAAATTAAAAAAAAAAGCATATAACGATCATAACGGTTTCACAAAAACTATAAAAATCTAAAAAAAAATCCAAAAAGAAAAATAGAACCGATATCCATCAAACAAGATGACAGGAAATCAACGCTTTGACAGCCGACATTACACCCACCGACTTACCACCATCGACCGCTCACACGATCGACATCGACCAATGACCCCAAAAGTCACATCACGCCTTCATGAATACGAGCGCCAAAATCAAATCACCATTAACACAAACTCAAGTGCTCGCGCTGAACCATCACGTCCGCCATTAATACTCCCCTCGACAGAAACGTCAAACGCATCAACTATAAATACTGGACCGCAAAAGGATCATTTATAGTATTTCACCACCACCACCATCCCCACCATCACCACCACCATCCCCCAACCCAGAACATGCACCCGAACCAGCTGCATTGGAGCCACCTCGGCCACAACCATCAGTACCAACAACCTCTGTATCTGGACCCTCTGTATAAAATCAACTAGATGCACACCCAACTACAGCACTCATTCTGCAAACTCAACCAGAAGTGCCCCCGACCACTGCAGGCCAACAACCAGATAACCCATTGCCAGAAAATCGGACTCTCACAGGTACACAAATACAAAAGTAAGCATAACAACAGAAGCACAAAAGGAAGAGAGATAGAAAGAAGAGGGACCATCAATCCCAAGCGATAATGGTCCACATCAGTCAACTTGGGTCGAACACTACAGTCGATGCAAGCAAGCTAAGGGATGGAGAGTTGGGACAACTTCTGGAAACCCTGGCCATCGAAGCAAATACAAGGAGCTAGAATATATGCAAGGAGCTCGACGACAAGGAAAAGGAACAAGTTGAGTTCCTAAACAAATGCCGAAACCTTGCGCAGTCTGTGATACCAGGACCAACAGAGGTCAACACCGACAAGCCGCTAGAGAAAGCCTATCGGCTGTTTGAGAGCATGGTGTCAGTGCTACAGACACAGATGCAGAACACAAAAAAGGAGCAAAAAGAAGAAACAGCTTGACTACTGATGCAGTAGCACACAACTTTCTCTGAAGCATACAGAGTACTGCAAGATCACATGGAGGAGTCGGTCATCACAAAAGGAGTACTCCGGAACTGGCCTACTTATTATGGGCAAGTCTTCCAGCAGACCCGACAGACCCGACAAGACATCCAAGCACTGGAGAAGAGGAAGAGCACGGAAGAAGCACTATCAAAGATCAAGTCGTGCTTGAAACAAACAAACTGCATAAGATCGAGTGACAAGCACACTAGTGGGTGCAGCAGGCAATTCCGAGCTTAGACAAGTTAGACATCATCTGCCCGTAGATGAAAAGGCTTTTTGAGACAACAGAAGAAAAGGACCAGTTTATGGGTCCTGAAATGGAAAGGATAACAGACCTCTCCATTCAAGATAAGATGTCGACACTATCAAGTCTTACAACATTAACCATCGACGTCCAAAAAGTACTGTAAAGTTGGACGAAATTCCAACATCAGCTAGCAGTGACAGCTGAAGCAATTGTCGAAGTTTGTGTACAGAAAAGACCAACTATCAGAATTCACAGCCCATGAAGGTCGAAACATAGCAATAACTACTTAATACAGGTAATGCAATTTTGGGGTACCTCCCTGTTCTTCGAGAAGAAGAACAATTTTTCGTGGGGAAGATGTTGGAGGAGCTAATCGATAAGCTGACTAAGTCAGTCAGCCGCCTAATTAGAGATTAGGTTGGCCACATAAGGTCGTGTCAGTTGACCGAACCGACAGGTAGTTATTTGTATCTGTATTGTCAATCATATATATTAGGCTGTTGAGCCAGATAATAACTTGGTTCAGTTCTCTGTATCGTATGGACCCTTTCACTATAATATAATCTGTTATTCTTCCTAGGTTCTTGTCTCTTATATTTGTTGTGTTTGTATGCTTTTAATGTGTATTATTGGTAACCTTATGTGATCTGTGAGATTACAACAACCGCATTAGGAGCTTTAGACTCGGAACACTAACTTGATTCACTTTAATGTTGAGAACTATAAGTCTATACTACCTCACAAACTCGTTTTCCAAATCATAACGAAAGTAGTCGGAAAGAAGATCTTTAGAATTGTCTTAGACAAAGGAGCTTCAACTTCGGTTTTGTCCCTGTCTTGTTGGAAAGCTATTGTGTTATGTATCTAATATTACGAGCAATTATTTTAATATTAATGTAGTATTAATTAAAACATAGGATCACACCCTTTCAATGAAATGGTGTATTTTGACCTATAAAAGGTCTTCTCATCATTGTAATTAAATCATCATTCAATATTCAATTTTACTGTGGTTAATTTTTGGAATTCATGTGGGTTTTAGAGTTTTAGTCCGCGTCAATTTTTGGCTTGTAGCATTATTTTAGGGGTTCCCTAAAATATTGGACATTGTCCAAAAGAAAAAAAAAACGTAAAAAAAAAAGATAAAAAGACAAAAGAAAAAAAAGTAAAAAAACAAAAGAAAGGAAAAGGAAAGTAAAAAAAAAAGATAAGTAAAACAAACACATGGTTTTGCTTTTAAAGTAAAACAAACACATGGTTTTGCTTTCCAGCTTCAACCCAGGTTTTGCTTTGATTTGAATTATTATAATATATTTATAATAGTTCAATTTTTTGTTTTATTATATAAAATAATAAAATAATAAAATAATAAAATAAATTTTTTATTATATAATAATTAATTATTATTCCTTAAACCTCACCATTCTTAATAAAACAAAATTCCTCCCTACACAAGAAAAATGGCAGAAATGAATGAAATTAAAGAAAGAATGGCGAAATTAGAGCTTAACCAAGCCCAAGGTTCTAAAAATATTGAGGGTTTACATTCAAGACTCAACCAAATCGAAGGAGAACAACACAAAAGCAAAATCGAATTATCAGAGACTGTCAAAAAAGAAGTCAACGAAGTAGTATCTTGGGAGATGGAAGGTGTAAAAAGAAACATCACAGTATTGTTCAAATTCGGGTTAAGCAAACTCGAGCATCATTTGGAAAACACAATTACTACATTAGTGTGCAATATGTCAAAGGAAGACCAACCATCCTCGAATTCAAGGCATCATAAGACAATTCCTCCCAAAAGAGGAAGTCCACAAGAAGAGTTCGATCACGATCTCTATCCAAATCATGAGCAGTCACTTTCTCCTCCAAAAAGGAATGGATATCAAATGAAACCCAAGTTAGAATTATCAAAATTCAATGGAGACACAAAACGGAGCGTGGCGTGGATCAACAAGGAAGAAGAATTTTTTTCCATACACAATATCACCATTGACGAGGAAATGATAAAATATGCCTCTATGCAACTAGAAGAGTGGGCTTACAACTGGTGCATGTGGTGGAAGGTTACGACATAGGCAACTAAGCGCAAGTGGAGAACATTCAAAAACAATTTCTTTAAGAGGTTTGAAGACTTAAAAGAAAAAGACTTCTTCGCAAAACTTACCAGACTGCAGCAAAAGGCGATGTCGATGAATACACCGACGAATGGGAAGCCCTGGTGACACGTGTGCCAGAACTCACAGACAGTCAATGCCTCCAGACTTATGTGTACGGACTAAAACCCTATATAAGAGATGAAGTAGAGCTACTGAATGTATCAACCTTGGACAAGGCGAGATGCAAGGCAAAAATCATTGAAGAAAAATTAAAAAAAGCGTGGAACAAAAACCATGACAAAGATAGAAGGTCTATTCCAAATACCAAAACCGACACCAAATACCAGCCACCACATGTAAGGAATGACAAGAAAACCACCTTAGAATCCCAACGGATGAAAGAAGGAAAGTGTAAGTATTGCAGAGAGAAGTGGGACCCAAGACACAGTTGTTAAAAAAAAGAGACCACAAGAACTTATATCAATGTGAAGCAGAAGAGGAAGACAAGTCAGATAGCGATGAATCCGACATAGAAGAAACTTGTGACATTGAAAATCCTTTGTCAGATTCAGAAGATGAAGAAACTCCCAAAATATTAATTGCCGCCATAACAGGAATACACCAACCGCAAACATTAAAATTAAAAGGGCATATAACAAATAACAATGTTGTAGTCCTATTCGACACAGGAAGCACCCATAATTTCATCGACGTAAGTGTTGCAAAGAGGCTTAACCTTTTCATATATCCAGTACCCAGCATGAAAGTAATGGTAGCAGATGGAAATAAGATCGAAAAAAATAGGGAAATGCCACAAAGTTAAGCTGCAAATGGAAGATTATAACCTTGAGTCAGAATTTTACGCAGTGCCCTTAGGAGTAGTTGATGCAGTATTAGGAATTTAGTGGTTGCAAACACTAGGTACCTACTCAGCAAACCACCAAGAACACTTTATAAAGTTTAAATGGAAAGGAGAAAGATACAAATTATATGGGTTCCAACCCCCTCGCACGCATATTGTATCATCCCACAAAATGGAGAAGCTAATTCGAAAAGGAGCACTAGCATATGTCGTACAATGGCAAGAGATGGAATTATTAACTTTAGAAGTAGTTAAACCAGATCATCCAGAGATCCAAGGATTAATCCAAAAATACAAAAAGTATTCGAAGACCTCCCCATGGAGTTACCACCAGAAAGGAAGATCGAGCATGTCATCGAAATCAAGTCAGGATCTAGCCTTGTCAATGTTAAACCCTATAGGTATCCACACCACCATAAGATAGAGATTGAAAGATTAATCCGTGATTTATTGAAATGTGGAGTGATTACAGAAAGTCAAAGTCCTTATGCTGCACCAGTAGTACTGGTACGAAAGAAGGATGAATCATTTAGGCTATGCAACAATTACAGAGGACTAAACAAAATAACTATTAAGGACAAATTCCCCATTCCATTTATCGATGAAATGTTGGACGAACTAAATGGCGCAAGGTATTTTTCAAAATTAGACTTAAGGTCAGGATATTACCAAATCAGAGTAAGGCTAGAAGATGTGGTGAAGACAGCTTTCCGAACCCATGAGGGACATTACGAATTTAAGGTAATGCCCTTTGGGCTAACTAATGCCCCAACGACATTTCAAGCAACCATGAATAACCTATTCCAGTCATTCCTAAGGAAGTTTGTATTAGTGTTTTTCGATGACATCCTTATATACAGTAAGACATGGAAGGATCATCTCACACACCTAGAACAGGTGCTCTCCATTTTAAAAGAAAATTAGTTCTACGCCAAGGTGTCCAAATGCATGTTCGGTAAAGAAGAAGTGAGCTATCTTGGACAAGTAATATCTAAAGAAGGAGTCAAGGTTGATCCATAAAAAATCAAATCCATCACAGAACGGCCCAACCCTACTAACATATCCAAGTTAAGAGGATTCCTCGAGCTAACGGGATACTACAGAAGATTCATTAGGAATTATGCGCACAGAACCGCACCCTTATCCAACCTCCTAAAAAAGAATGCATTCCATTGGAATGAAGAAGTAGAAAAATGTTTTGAAGCCTTAAAAGGAATTATGTCCTCCACACCTGTATTAGCTACCCCAGACTTCTCCAAACCATTTGTGATAGAATGTGATGCTTCATGTTATGGGTTGGGAGCAGTACTAATGCAAGATGAACACCCGATATCTTTTGAGAGCAGGAAATTAAACAAGCGAGAACAATTGAAGTCTACATATGATAAAGAAATGCTGGGAGTTATGCAGGCATTGGTAAAGTGGTGACAATACCTCTTAGGGAGCAAATTCATGATCCGCACAGACCGTAATAGTCTTCAATACCTACTTCAACAGAAAACGTTGTCCATAGAACAACATAAGTGGATAGAAAAAATGCTGCTTTCGACATGGAAATAATACACAAAAAAGGGAAGGAAAATGTAGTCGCAGATGCACTCTTCAGAAAAGATGAGGATATTACCTCTTACTCCATCTCGATTGCAATTCCAGAATGGGTGAATGAAATACGAAGTGAATACGCCAAGGACCCAGAAGCAAGCACTATAATTAACAACTCCAACCGTGACCCCAAGTTTGAATGGAAAAACAATATTCTTTGGTATAAGGGGAGGATTTATTTGAACTCAAACTCTAAGTTCAAGGTTAAAGGAATAAAAGAATCCCATGATTCACTAGCCACTGGACATGTAGGATTCTTCAAATATTATTATAATACAAGAAGGTCATTTTTCTGGAAGAGAATGCAGAAAGATATCCAACAATATGTGGCAGAATGCGACAATTGCCAGAGAAACAAAAGTGAAAATGTTTTAACCCCAGGGTTACTCCAACCCCTATACATTCCAAACCAGAAATGGGAAGAGATATCAATGGATTTCATTGATGGGTTACCTCCGTTAGAAGGAAAGGACAAGATCCTTGTAGTGGTCGATCGATTAACCAAATTTGCTCACTTCATGGCAATAAAAAAAACAGACATGGCAAAACAAATTGCAGAAGTATTTTGCAAAAATGTCTACAAATTCAATGGCTTCCCAAAAGTCATCGTTAGCAACAGAGATGCAAAATTTAATGGAAAATTTTGGAGGGAATTCTTTAAACAAATGGGTACATCACTGAATATGAGCTCAGCTTACCACCCCCAAACAGATGGTCAGACTAAAGTCGTAAATAAATGCTTAGAAGCATATCTACGTTGTTTCGTAATAGATAAACAAAACCATTGGTCTCAATGGTTACGCTTAGCAGAATGGTGGTACAATTCAACATACCATACCTCCGCAAAAATGACCCCTTTCCAAGCGTTATATGGGTATGAACCTCCAAACCGGAAGGAGTTAGTTCTGAATGACACTAATGTTCCAGAAGTAAGGAACCAACTAGAGAAATCCCAAAACACAATTAAATTACTAAAGGATAACTTAATCATGGCACAAAATCGCATGAGGCAACAAGCATATCAACGCAAAACCGAAAGAGAATTTGAAGTAGGAGACTGGGTATTCGTAAGACTCCAACCCTATAAATAGGTATCCCTTAAAAGTGGAAGGAAACACAAGTTGGTCCCAAAGTTCTATGGACCGTACCAAATTATCTAGAAGATTAGTCAAGTGGCATATAAATTACAGTTACCTGATAAAAGTCATATCCACAATGTCTTCCATGTATCATGTCTCAAAAAAATGTTGGGTAAACATCAAACAATACTTCCTATGTTAAATGACGAAGGAAGGGTCATTTGGGAACTCGAGGGAATCATTGCAATCCGAGAAAGAAAACTCTGTTCTAGAACACTTAAGGAATATCTTGTTAAGTGGAAGAATTTTCTAGATGAAGACGCATCATGGGAGACAGAACAGTTTTGTCAACAATACCCGTCCTTACCCTTGCTTTGAGGACAAAGCATTCTAAAAGATGACGGCAATGTTATGTATCTAATATTACGAGCAATTATTTTAATATTAATGTCGTATTAATTAAAACATAGGATCACACCCTTTCAGTGAAACTGTGTATTTTGACCTATAAAAGGTCTTCTCATCATTGTAATTAAATCATCATTCAATATTCAATTTTAATGTGGTTAATTTTTGGAATTCATGTGGGTTTTAGAGTTTTAGTCCACTTCATGTTAGCTCTCCCGAGCTTGTAACATCACCAACGACTTTGAAAGGATTTGATGGACAAGGTTTCCAGCCCCATGGTCTCATACCAGCCCTTTCAGTCAAGGTTGGGGGCAAAACCGTTTCCATTCAAGTGGAAGTAGTAGATGCTCCGTTAGATTACAACCTCCTATTAGGAAGAAATTGGTTTTATGCCATGACTGTTGTCGCTTCAACGGTATTTCGAACTATCCAATTTCTGCATCTTGGGAGAATTATAACCATTGATCAGCTCGATTTCTATACGCCGGATGTTACCACCCCTACGGCTAATAACATTCCTATGTTAGGCTAGTCCCCTCCTCCTTACCAGTCGATTGGGGTAGGCATGCTGAAGGATTCTTCCCTTATGGGTATTTTTCCGTCAAATCCTCCTAACATAGACACGACGACTGTAAATATGATTTATTCATTTGATTATGATACAAAGGGCAAACAAATTGTTGATTCCACCTCGTTGCGTCCGCATGAAGCAATGTACAATGTTATCCAAATCCTTTTCGATGACCATACTAATGACCTTCATTTTGTGGCTTTGGACCCTTACCACCTGCCCTACTGGTTAGAACCTTCTCTTCCTACTCTGGATTATCTCTCCCAGACTTTTCCTTCCAATGAGTCCATTATGGAGATCATGAGTACGAATGAGCCTATATGGGAGGATCATCATCATAGATCCTCATTCCTCCCCAACACCAGTTCGGTAGACCATGATTTTGCATCCCTTTTTTCTACTGATATTGTCAAAACACCTCAAACTCCTATATTGTTGCAGAACACAGATTCTGAAGGAAACCTATGCAACATCACTCAAACAAATCCAATTGATATATCAGCCAAGCCTGACACCCTTGAGCATGTTCATGTTGGGTAGAATTTCTCAGGAGAAGAATCTGAAGCATATAGAGCACTTTTCAAAGAATTCCGAGATGTTTTTGCCTGGTCTTATGAAGAAATGTTGGGGATAGACCCATCCATTATGGTTCACGAAATAAAAACCTATCCCACTGTAAAACCCGTCAGGCAAAAACTAAGACAAGTCCATCCACGGAAAGCCGCAACTATCAAAGCTGAAATAGAAAAGCTTATTAAAATCAGGGTTTATTTATCACCCATGATACACCCCCCAGATTATTCAAAGGATTTTCTCTTATACATTGCTACCTTCACTACTACCATCGCTATGGTTTTGGTGCAGGAGAATCCCGACGGTCAGGAGCATGTGATCTACTATGCTAGTAAGAATCTTATGGATTCCAAAACCCGATACTCATGTGTGGAGGAATTAGCATTGGCCACGGTCATTGCTGTTTAGAAATTTTGTCACTACATTTTGCTCCACACAACCACTGCATTGGCAGACTAGAACCCTATGTATTACATCCTGACTCGTCAGGTGCTTGGGGGCAAGCATTCCCGCTGGATAGTCATCCTACAAGAGTTTGATCTGGAATTTACCAAAGCTACATCAAAGAAATCCTTGGTCTTTGTTGAGCTCATGTGTGATCTTCCCTGTGCTTCGACGGAATCTGAGCCTAGTGATTCATTCCCAGATGAATTCCTGTTCCTTATAAGCACTACTGACCCATGGTATGGAGATTTACTCATTTATCTCTAGACATAAAGATTTCAGCCCACTCTATCCCATGACGACTGTCGGCGTATCCATCACCACGCAAAATACTACCTCATCTTGAATGACACTTTGTATAGACGTGGTATTGATGTTGTTCTCCAACGATGGCTTACTCACGAGGAAGCTGAACAAGTTTTGAATGACTGCCACTCTGGAGCATGTGATGGTCATCTATCTGGGATGGCTACAGCCCATAAAATCCTCTGCGCTGGCTATTTCTGGCCTTCAGTATTTAAAGATTGTCACGAGGTTATTAAGAAATTCCCACCCTGTCAACATTTCTATCCGAAAAAGCGCACCCACCCTGCTCTATTACACCCCGTCATTGTCATTGGCCCTTTCGCCAAATGGGGGATCGATTACATGCATTGTAATCCTACCTCAGCCGGGGGGCATGGTTACATCATTGTAGCTGTTGATTATTTTACGAAATGGGATGAGGCCATGCCTACATATGCAGAGGACGGTAAGACTGCCGCTCTCTTCCTATTCAATAAGGTGATAGCAAGATTCAGAGTACCGCAATCCATAGTTATAGATCACAGATCACATTTCCGTAATCAAATGATGGAGGAACTAAGTGCCAAGCTAGGTTTTCGTCATGAAAACTCAGTGCCCTATTATCCGCAAGGTAATGGTCAAGTCGAGGACATTAACAAAGTTTCTAAAACAATGCTGCATTGGATGGTTGGAGACCATAAATCCAACTGGCACCATATTCTTTTCTCTGCTCTTTCAGCTTACAGGAATTTGGTAAAAACGGCTACTAGTTTTACACCCTTCCAGCTTATCTATGGACTAGAAGCTGTCTTGCCGATTCAATGTTAGATTCCATCCTTGAAACTTGCTGTCGAACATCTCTGAGACACTTCCACAGAGGAATAAAGATTTCTCTACTTGAACAACCTTGACAAAACTAGAAGAGATGCCACCTTAGCTAATGAGGCACATAAGAAACGCATAAAGGCGCAGTATGATAAGTCTATCCAACCTCATGCTTTTAAAGAAGGTGACGTAGTTTTGACCTATGATCAAAGATATGGCAAACTAGGGAAAGAGAAGTTCGAATCCATGTGGTACGATCCTTTTGTTATTTCCAAAGTTTTAGAGAAAGGGGCCTACAAGCTCGTGGACTATGATGGAATCCCCTTAGGGAAACCTTGCAATGGGTTGTACCTGAAGAAGTACCATGCCTAGATATTTCTTGTATAGTACCTTGTATATATGTATATTACTTGACTTTTAGTGTGCTTAAGTATTTTCAATATGGTTTTGAGTTTGGCGTCCGTATCTGTTTATACCATGTTTTGGTCGTGCAGCGTAGATGGCTTTCTACGGCTTCGCTGATGGTGCTTGCCGCCACACCTTGAATCTTGCCTCAGCTGATTGGGTTCTCTATTCTCCAGCTTACGATTTGGTCAGTTCAGGAGCGGTTTGCATTGGTCCCGCTACCAACAATATTGCCGAGTATCGAGCAGTCATAGGTCTTTTGACTGAAGCTGCCTCCCAAGATGTTCGTAACTTGGTAGTGTTGATGGACTCACAACTAGTGGTTTGTCATTTAAACCATGTCTATACCATTAGGAATCCCATGCTTCTCCATCTCTTCCGGAGGGTACGTTTATTGGGGAGGTCATTTGAAGCTATTACCTATAGGCATATCCCTAGTGAAGATAATGCAGTTGCTGACTCATTGGCAAATTATATCCTAGATTGACATATTGCCCATTAATGAAATGAAAATCAAACATGGTTCACTGTAAATAAACTTTAAAAGACACATAAAATCATATAAATACATTCTCCATTTGAGACATATAAACACCAAAAGTAGAAGTCTGTATATAGATCATCATGTTTTACAAAAAATAGGTCATGAGACCTCATCTGAAGCGCTCAGGCTTTCAGGTAAAAAATCATCATACAAAAATCTTGAATCTATCTATCATCTTTCAGTAAATACATCATGCGGCCTATCATCTAGTGATGCTCATGGTAACACATGACCGCTCAGGCTACTCAATGTAGCAGTCTATTGAAACGATCCAGTACTCCCGCAGTGGGCCTCTAGTACCTCAGTGGGAGGTCGTCGATCGAGGCATCTGGGATGTCTAGATTCAACCTCTTGAGATTCTCCTCTAGCTCCCCTATCACATCATATCCCTATGGAACAAAGTGAGCTCCAACTCATTTATCTAGTGGGGATGATCCCCCGGGTCGTGATGCTCCGACATCTGAATGAAAACATTTTAAGTCTCGTTACTACACATAAAAATATAAAACATCAAAACATAAAAACACAATTGCCATTTTAGGGTTTTTTTTCTTACCGATATCACCCCACTGTCCACCAAGTGGAAGCAGTAGGTCAAGGTCACCATTGAAGTCAGTACCCGTGTATGCATAGTCCTCAACCATGAGGAGCTGGTCTCTCAACCATCGGAAAAACGGGTCTCCGAACTTCACCTTGCCTCTACCCACTCCTGTGCGGGCCATGACCTGGACCCACCTCAGCATGCGAGGGTCTCTCGCCCTCAACTCTGTAAAAACCACCTGGGGTCTCAGTTGGGGGACCCGCTTGAAAAAGAAACACACTAGAATGGAGCCAAAACCAAACTGTTTCAGCTCCCCCTTCTGACACTTAGTTAGCTGATCTTTGAAAATCGGGAGTAGAGCCTCTGCCTAGTTGAAGACTGTGGGCGCCATAGCCTCTATAGCGTAGAGCATATGCACTCTAGATGCTTGATTTACCCCTTAGCTCCCCGCCACTCTCTACATGGTAAATAAAACTGTGCGAAGTGGGCCATCCACCACTACTTTTATGGGAATTTTCTTCCTTGATGTTCTGGTCCCAGAAATATAATGGCAGTTTATCAGCTCCTGGGTAGCGATGTCCCCTCCACGGGAACCAGTCAAAGAGATGGGAGCACCTCATCTCGATAGGCCTGTCAGGAAGTAGATATCCTCTACTTCAATTGTCAATACATGAGCACCCACCTCAAAATACTATTGCTCCAGATTCCACATACAAAGAATATGCTCTAATAAACGCTCATGTGACAATGCTGGGTGTGCGGAAAAACTTTATAAGACCATAGTCTCTCAACGTGGCTATACAACCTGCGTTTCGTTTGTCAAATGCATCATCATTGTCATGTTTCCTCTCTTTCCAAATTACCATTTTTTATCAATGGGAACCTGTCAAAAACCATCACAAGGCTAATTAGAAACATCATTAATCATTCAAATCATCAAATTTGAGCGAGTTTGCCTTGTACATATATTATTATTCACGCACCGCCTGTGTTTCATTGAGGACAGGAGGTGGCACCACCTGTGTCAAGTGTTTTAGGCGCGGTTCTAGCAGGGTACCGCTTATCTCACAAGGGATAAGAGCGGTGCCCACATTCATGGTTTTAGGGCTCACTCAAATAGCCCAAAATACCTCCAAAAATAAAATAAAAATGAAAGCATGAAATGAAAGAGCAAGGTCCAAGCTTTTACCTAGACTTGACGATGCGTAAATCTGACGGTAGATGCTCCTGGAATCACTTGCTGAAAATTTGGCCAAGAAACTACTCCAAAGGCTCTCCACTATGGGTAAATGGTAAAATGTTTTGTTTTTTACTATTTACATAACTTTTATAAGCATTCTAGGTTTTGGCATGTCATAGTTTTTGAAAATCTATCAGTCATGATCCTTTAATGTCGTTTATTAGAGAATTTAACCGTTGTTTTTTAAGTCGTTGAAGGATAAAGAGCGGTAGCAGTAAAAGGTTTGGGAGTTTGTTTTTGACTTTTTTGTACTACCATAAAATGGGAAAATTATTTGAGCATTTATTGAGACACTTTGGTCATGCTCTCCAAACTTAGCATCAAAGGTCCGAGTCCTTTTCTGATTCTTTTCAGACTCGTAAAATCCCTCATCATGAAAAGAGACCTAGTGGAGTCTTCTTTGATCTCTTTTCGGGCTCCTTAAATACAAAAAGATTGTCAAGTGATCTTGTCTTATTCACGCTCGTTAAAGCACTCGAAGAGTCATTCATCTGACGGTAAGTAATCACTTTTTTGGTTTAGATGAACTATTTTACGAAAAAAGACCGTGTGGAGTCTTCTTCCATGGTCGTTCAGACTCTCTAAACATGAACGATACCGAGTTAACTTTCATTGGAATCGTTAAATTAAACATTGGGAGACCCTCTTTCGGGAACGAACCCCTCCTCTCTCAGGTTCGTAAAACATATGAGTTTGGACTTGTCTTCGGACGAGCTACAATGAGTGTTTGTTACCCTCTTTTAACTCATAAAAATGAAAAGAGGCACTCATCAACCATGATGGGGAAATTATGGCAAGGGAATCATTTTGCAAATAAATGGCAGTTTGTTGTTACCTTTGAACATGGCACTTGTCTACATATCATTTCCGTCAATTGGGTATTCAGCTAATTTCCATGATGATCCGCTTTCATGAGTCATGTCACTCCTTTTAGTCTTTCAAAAGAATGCATTGTCCACTGTCGCATTATGTGTTTGTCTAGTCTAGTCATGCTGCCAAGTCTTTTGTCGTGTCGCCCGATGTTCAAAGGGAAGTTGAAAAAGTTTACCTCTGCAGTCAAAACAGTCTCTGTGTCAGTACTTTTGAGTCATTCTTATGGTTATCTCATTCACATCATTCCAGAACTTTGTTCCGAGTTTCGTGTCGTCGATGTGGGATTCATCATGGCCCTCCTTCGACGAGACTATTCCTATTGACATCAGCTCATCATCTAGGAAATAGTCTTAGAAACAAATTTAGTACATTGAGATCTGTATGCCTCAATGACAGATTCTCTTGCTCTCGACATAGGTTCACATCATTGACCTTTGATTGATAGAATCGACTGGGTGTTCGACATCAAAACATATTTTCACACTTAGTAGATTGTACTAGGGTACCTTTGGAATCATTGACATCAATGGTGATCTCCCTCGCACTTGTTAATGGTTCACATCAATGGCCGGTAATCAAGTGGTTTCTACCATGTTCGACTTCAGAACACTGTAATCACATGGATAGAATCGTACTTTGTGGAAAACAAGACAAAGACCCTGGGTACTTGTTTAGCACTCATTGCTTTCCCCAGGTTGCGATGGAGATTTGTATATCAAGCATGGATCCACATTTGTATGGTCATGGCTATGCTTAAATTTGTGTCTGTATGAGATAGATCTACGTTGTAATACTGGTAGCTATGTCTAAGTTTGAGTCCTCTATCACATGGATCTACATTGTATTCTAGTAGCCATGGTTGTTTATTCCTCTCATGGGTCTACCTTGTATTGGTCTATAGCCATGAGTTGGTTACATTTGTCTATGAGTCAAAAGTATTGATGTATTAAAGATGCCTACTCTACGACACTCTCCAACCAAGTTGACTCTCATCTCAAAGTGACAACTTGTTCTCGCAAAGCTCTCGCTTATCGTATCCCTCTAAGCCTCATGCTTTGGGGGGCATTCTGTTATACCCAAATCCTGTCACCAACATGTGATGAGATCCTTAACACCCATGTTTTCCCTAAATCCCAAACTTGGAGTGGAAACCATGCTCTGGATGTCAATTCTACATGAAAAAACCTATCACCATGCTTTCCCTTTACCTGATGAGCGGTACCTTGTTCAACGCCGCCTGAGTCTTGTTATAGAAAAGTGGTGCCACCGTGCATATGCTTTATTATTGAAGCGGTTTTCACCTAAACTGCTCTGTCATAAAGGAACATAAGCGGTACCCTTGGTAAAAATGAAAAAAAAGAGGATTCTCGAGGCTTCTAGAACATGAGCCTCGTTTCCTCCCTTATCCCTATCAATATGGGTTGGTTGGAATTGAGATCCATCTTGGTAGGATCTTATGGCCACCTCACCCACAATTCTCTTAACTATCCCTGTCCATTGAGCCCTATAAATACAAGCTCATGTCCCATAGTTGAGGGAGAGAACTAAATGGTATTGTTATGCTGTTGAATTGACTACCTAGTCCAATCCATTGGAGAGCACAAGAGAGCAAGTTGGAGCTATCGGGGATGAGGTGTTTGTCTTATGGAGGAGTTTGTCAACACTAAGGCAATGGTTGTAAGCTTCTTCATTCATTTCTTAATGCAAAGCTGATTTCCGTCCCACATATCTGTTGTACTGATCTCACATGTATATGTTACTAGATTCCTTAGTCACTAGTATGGATGTGTGAATAATTTTCTGATAGCTTTGATGTTCTTATTTGTTTGACATGTTCTGCAGGTACACAGGTTCATCATTAAAGCATTATTCCAGGTGTTTACAACATTCAGGGAAGGTCTTCATCCTTTGTCGTTCACTCATTTGTTCTAGATCTGAACCATTTAGACCAGAGGAACAACTTCTGTTCACAGAAGGTACAATATTCCTGACAACACACGGATATATGGATTTTGACTAGTACAGTGATCAAGAAATATTACATCAAAGATGTTGCTCTAGATATAGCATATTTAAAAAAAATAAGTAAAGATTTGAAATGTTTCTTGTCATTTATATCCGAGACATGGTACAGAAAGGAGTTGTGTAACTATTGTACATATCCACAAACGAGAAAATTTGTCAGCATATTTACTAAGCCTCTGTCCAAAATAAGCTTGGTATAGTATAAAAAGACTCCTCTAGTTGAAGGGGGAGTATTGATGTATCCCCATAGGTAGCAGCAGTTAAAATTCCCCAAACTAGTTAGTCATGATACATGACTCACACAACTATGGGATATGATATATTGTGGAGAAAATCCACTTGAGCAGAGACATGGTCAAAGTATCAAAAACTATTGGATACTCAAGAAGAGTTATAGTCTGAACTGTCAGAGATTAATTAAACCTCTTGGAGAGGTTAGATATCCATACAATTGGCTATGCGGGGTATTGTGACATGAAAGCACTATGAAGGTGATCAAGCCTTGAAGAACATCATAAAGAATGACAAGCTCACTAAGAACTTCTTCAGACAGTAGAAGATTCTTGAACTCAACAAGTGTTGAAGATTGAAAGAAAAAGATTAAAAAAAAAACTGCATGATATTACACGTTTAATTTGTTGTATATGATGGATATGAAATCCATGTTGGCGAACTGCACCAACAAAGCCTCGTCGATAGGGGTTCCCACTCTGTCGACGCCTAACCATCGCAATATCCTTAAGCACCGGCCCGGACAGGTTTTACCCTGCCCAGCAACATCTGCGGAGCAGACAAGGTCTCACCCGAGATGTGCAAGGGAGAGCTGTCGAAACCGAGTTTTCAGTAGTAGGGACGAAGGATATGGGGATCCAACAGGAAGACACCATACTTGCTAGATCCAAAGTTTTGCAGTCGACTTTAAGCCATTTCCTCAACTTGCAGAGTGTATTCAGAACTTATGCAGTCATTATAACATCATATAGTTGTCACAATATTGCTAATACCGCAGCATTGTTCATAAAACATATCAACTCATAGTGTAATAGACAGTAGCAGACTTTAAAACAGATTGCATCGATATAACAGAAAGAGACTAAATCACAGCAACATCATAACAAAACAAGTTGCAACATCATAACAGATTAGATTGCAGCAGTGATAACAAACAAGATTTGTGCCACAAATGTCATATCATATTAAGCTTGCGCAAAGGACCCACATTACACAATTCTTCTCCAAAAATGGAGACTGCATACATAAGGAAAACCTAGATAAATCGTAGATACATAGGAAATTCTTCACAAAACCAGATCGCACTAGACCTTATGCCCCAATTATCCTCTGATGTGATTCTCCTATGATAATCACGATCCTCATTTTCCTCCTATCTTTCCCCTCTATCTACTTGCAAAACTAGATCTATAAATAGGCTTGCGCCATTACATTGAGGGTCCACTTCTAACTAACTTATAACCGCTAATGACCTATTACAACAAAACTTGGTCAAATAACATATAAAATATTCAAAGCGGTTATTCTTCCGCCAGTCGCGCTAATCTGGCCTTACACGGTACCACGTGAGGTTGCGCAAATGCTGCGTAACTCACTTAACAAAACCCCTTACAACAGGCCCCAACACAGTCTTGTGGCTTGTCCCCAAGCCACGTCAGGTTAACAGGGTATGTGCCAATGTCCACACCTTGAAATCTTCAAATTGCTGCGCAATCTCACGTACCTTAAGCTAGACTTTGTCAACAATACTCTGACAATTAGTCAAAGCCTGCTTCACTGGGTGCTCTTCTCAGGCCTTGCTATCGACCGTTTGTCGATGCTCTTGTACTGCCTGCAGCATGGTGACTGCTTTAACAGCCAACTGTCCACTGATTTCTTGAAATTCATCAAGCTAAGCGCGTCTCTTTTGTTGGCGATCCTGCGCACGGGCGGCTCTCTGCTGTAAATCCTTTAGTTCCTTGGCCCGTGTGATTTGTACCATCAGTGGCATGGCCCTCAGTGATGTCTTCAAGGTTGTTAGTTGACCTTTGGATTCTTGCACTTGCGCAGTCGGCTGATTAAGCTGCTCGTCCTGGACAATGCTCTGCCAAAACTACGTTGTCACTTCCATAATGGTTTTGGCCTCTTGCTCCATGCTTTCGAACTGAGTTGTGATGTCTTCAATGGAGGCTTTCCTTTCCGCAACCTGTTCCGACAGCGTCCTAGGTTGTACCATGGCATTGAGCATCAGGTTGGTATC
Source organism: Pseudotsuga menziesii (assembly GCA_001517045.1). Lineage (NCBI taxonomy): Eukaryota > Viridiplantae > Streptophyta > Pinopsida > Pinales > Pinaceae > Pseudotsuga > Pseudotsuga menziesii. The sequence goes on along the minus strand of LPNX010930088.1, from coordinate 101,021 downwards.
CTGAAGTTGAACAATAGTTTGCCCCAATCATTTGACCTTTTCAACTTGGGTGAGTTCGGTTGTGTTCTAAAAAATGTGCTAGCAAGATTCATAAACAACCTACTCAACTTCACTGCACCTCGCACACATCTGCGCCTGTTCAACGATCAGGCGATCTTACACTTTTTTTCAGTTTCGTAATCTCTTCAGTAGCCTTTTGCTGCATCTCAGCCTGTGTTGCCTTCAAGGTGTCGATTTCTCAAACTTTTTCTTCTTCCAGCTGCACCCGGACTTGATGTAGCTCGTCTGCCTGTTTCTACAGCTTCTCTACGACGCTCTGTGACTGGACATAGCCCTCAGTTAGTTCTTTCTGTCGTTCCACCAATTCTAGGGCAGAAACGTGCTACAACTCCACTAATGCCATAACGGACAACTTGTTCATGTCCAAAGCCACACTCTGGATCGGTCGCAACAACTGGTGAAATTCCTCATTTCTTGCATCGATCGCAGTCGAGGGAACTTGCACGTTCCTAGCCCGGGACTCAGTGCTAATCGACGATATGTCCTACATCATGGGTCGCACAGATGTCTGCCTAGAAATAATGCCAAAAATTGAATCTAATCGATCTCTTACCACACTAAATTCTTCATGGTTTGACTCTCGGATCGCCTTTGTCGCATCCGCAGATGAGTCAGTGACCGCTTTGATAAGCCGTTGCAGTTGATCCTCCATCCCCGACTTGGTACCACTACCCGCCTCATATTCTTGGCGCCATTTGGTGTGAGTCTCCTCCTGCATGCACTGTGCTGCATCTTCAGGTTTCATTGACGACTCGTTGTCGGAGTCATGAGTGCTCAAGTCCTTTTGGATAGGCTCTTATGGGGCATCCAGTGGCTGCTCTTTAGATAATTCCTCCTGACTCATCGGATTTTGCCACTCCATTGGCCACTCCTGGACAATGGAATTCAATTATTCTGTCGTGACTTTGTATGGAAAAGGTAGGCACTGCTTGTCGGGGTCCCACCGCGTCTGAATGTAGATAGAGTGGGGCCCGATGGGAAACCGAAGGATCCGCTGATAGTTGGGCATGGAGTAAGGAGAGACTCGGGGAATGGCAACGACCACGGCTTGCAATGCTTCCTAATAAACCCAAAAGTGAATAGCACAGTCCATCTGTCGACTAGGCTCTTCAACCCACCATAAATTTTGATACCTTGCACCTCGGCATACCTTTGCCGCATCAACTGCCATCGGTTGATAGTCTTCCGGTTCCATCCAGGCAACTAGCACAATAAGGATCAATAACCAACTATATGAAAATGGTAGCCCAGCCTGAGCAGCAAGCACGTCTTCTAACAATTGATTCAGCAAAAACAGATACCAATTCATTTGCACCCCCTCAGTGCACTTCTGGACGCAGGCGACAACACCCGAATTGCATTGGATTGGTCGGTTTCCTCGAACGACCTTGCTCGCCAGAATCCTTGTGCCGATGCATACCACATGTGAGTTAATGCTATCGATGCGATAAGCACGACCATCATGCTGTAAACAAAGGCGCTCCTTCAGCTGCTTGGAAAGCCTTTTGTAAGTATCTCTCCCGCGGATATACTGCGTCGGATCTTCCCCAGCCTTTGGCAAGCCTGTGATGCTTGCAATCAAATCTACTGTAATAGGGATCGACATATTCAACCAAAGTGTCCCTCCATGAAAACAAGCCAATAGTTTCTTCATGCACGCATGGGCTTCATTCAATTTCCCAAAATGAGGCATATTGATGAGCCCCAACAATCCAGATTGATCTAACCCACTCGCCCAAGGTTGAGGAATCCGCCGAATTGGGGCACCAGGCCCCGTCGAGATTGACTCATAGGGATCATCCCTAACATCTTTGAGTAATAGTAGGTCATGGTCTTCAAATTTCAACCCGATCAACGCAGGGATGATGTCGACTGAGCACTTCATCCCCTCTAGCAGCGACAACAATTTTGGTGGATACTTCTGATTCTTTGACGGCTGCCTTGGCTTGGCTCCCGGATGCGTAGGAGAGACATATCCCAAAATGTCATGAAAAGAGACAGCCTGAGGTGCCATGGACTCAATAGCTCCCTAGCTCGACGGCCCGGTCTATGCAGTTCTTTCTCCTTGCACTCTCGCCGAGGTGCGAGTTTGCCTCTTCTGTGGCGGAGTGGGACTGGGTCTCTGAGCCTGCTGCTTCCACTTGGGAATGGATGATGAACTGACTGACATGCTCATAATTTATTCTTCAACAGCTGTGGGCCGAATAGGGGACTCGCACTCACTTGAAATCTCAATGGCGTCGAGGTCGCTTAGCATGCCTCACGGCTCAACCCTTAAAATGCACTCGACGGATCTAACGTGCAACACTACAACTCACTCAACAACTCACACCACACTACACAATCCCTTCTTTGTTCACACTCTACTCACTCAACTGAACAATGCCATCCTTACGCATCTCGCATGCTTTTTATAGCCACCTCTAGCTCAAAACTTATTATGGCCAAATCTATTATCACCATGATTACTAAATCTGGCATTAATGACACCAAATCCGTCGATGATCTTACTCCTTTGATGGTCGGATCACTCATTAATGCGGGTCGCTTCAACAAGCGTCGTTAGACAACTATTTTAACTACATGCATTTATTACTTTATTTGACCAACCCACAGTCCTGCAACTGTCGCAAGTGGTCGACCAGTCATCGCTTACCAACTTTAACCTTGCGTAGCCTCTTCCCCAGGGCTTGCCTTGCTGTTCTAAACTAAAATCTTCACTTCTTTTTTTTCAACGCCTTAAGTAGTGTGTATCGTCGGCCCTGACCTATAGGGCTTTAAGCGACTCCCATTGACAAGCATCGGTAAGACTACACCATCTAATTGCTGTAATTGAACTGCACCTCTAGAAGTAATGGAATGAACAAGATACATACCTAACCAATGCATTTGTAACTTACCTAGATGCTTGATGAACTTACTATCATATAACAGTACCAAATCTCATGCTGCAAACTATTTTTTTATGAATGTGGCTATCATGCCACGCCTTCTGTCGATCCTTCGCAACCTATTGGTGGAATCCAACAATAAAGTGATCTTCTTCAAGCTGGATCAACTACGTAATTCATTCTTCTAATGCTTCTGCATCATCCATGCCCGTCGCTGCGACAATGCGCAGAGTGGGAACAATATACTCCATGGGCATGACTGCCTCTTGCCCATAGACCAGCTTAAATGGTGTCTGACCGGTTATCCGTTTACAAGTAGTGCGATAAGCCCATAGCACCGCTAGAATTTTTAGGTCATAGTCATCACGGTTAGCGTTACATACCTTAGTCAACGCAGTTTCCAAGATTTTGTTGAATGCTTCGACAATCCCATTTGCTTGTGGATGGTATTGTGTACTCCTCTTATGTTGCACCTGCAACTCTTCAGTTAGCAATTTCACAGTTCGATTGACGAAGTGACTACCCTGGTCACTCATCAAGATCCTAGGACACCCAAATCGTGTCACGATGTTTTCAAAGATGAACCTCGTTGTCGTCGCAGGGGTACAATCCACAATCGGTGCAGCTTTTGCCCACCTAGTGAGATAGTCGGTTGTAGTAATGATGTATCATGCACTAGTCCACTTCCCTGGTGGATTAATAGGACCCACAAAATCCACAACCCATTTATCAAATTGTTATAGAGACACCTGCGGTACCAGCGACATCTCATCCCGCGTCGATGGTTTACCGAAACGATGGTAGACATCGTAGCTCCTTGCATAGTATGCGGCATCGTTATGCAATGTAGGCCACCATAGTCTGGCACGCAACACCTTCCATGCAGTAGCCCAACCTCCATAGTGACCTCCCACAATTCCTGCATGTGCTTCTTTGAGAATGGGACCCTGCTCATGCAATAAAATACACCACCACAAGATTTCATCCGGCCCAAGCTTATATAACTATCCAACAATGAATTGAAAATTAGAAGCCTTTACGACTAGCTGCATCTTTTGGCCAGTCGACATGTCCTCCGGGGCGACACAAGTGGCTAAAAACTGAATAATTGGTGCATAGTGATCATCTGCGATGTCAACACGGAACAGCTGCACATCTGGAAATCCGTCATCAATATTGGTCGGTTCTTCACCGTTCTCGATGTGAGACAGATGATCTGGGCCAACGTTCAATTGCCCTGGCTTCACAACCATTTCAAAATCAAACTCCTGGAAGAGTAACAGCCATCGACAAATCTTACCTGCCAACACATGCTTATTGACCAGGTATTGCAAAATAGAATGATTAGTAAACATCTTGAAATGTCCGCCCAACAAGTAGTGCCGAAACTTTTGCAGTGCATAAACCATCGCCAAGCCTTCCCTTTCCGTCGTTGTATAATTTCGTTCAGTAAAAGACAGCTTTCTACTGGCGTATGCAATCGGGTGATCCAGGTCGCCCTCACCTAGTTACGTAAGAACAACCCCCAGCGCGATAGAAGAAGCATCAACATGCACATGGAACTCCTTATCCTAATTAGGAAAAACCCGTATGGGCGCAAAGGCCATCTTGGCTTTCAAAGTGTCAAAAATTCCTTGACATTCCTGAGTCCATTCATAGGCTGCATCCTTCTTTAATAGTTTCTCCATGGGAGCAGTAATCGCAGTGTATCCTTTGATAAACTTGTGATAGTATCTCGTATGCCCCAGTGTGGCCCGAAGCATTTTGACATTAGTCTGTGGTGGTAAATTGAGGATTAGCGCGATCTTCGGCGGATCAACCAATAGACCTTCTTTGCATACTATGTGCCCCAACAACATGCCAAATGGTGCACAAAAAATACAGTTTTTAAAGTTTAAGGCGATCTAATGCTGGCGACACCTTTCTAGCATCAGCCGTAGGTTGTCCAGATGGTCCCTAATTAGTCCATAGACAGTCCAGTCATGCATATACACCTGTAGGAACTTTTGAATAAAATTTTTAAATACAGCGACAACTATGCGAGAGAATACAGCTGGTGCATTCTTCAGCCCCAAACGACATGACGATATATTGAAAACAACCCCACTTAGTGACAAACGTAGTCTTATAGTGATCTTCCTTCGCAATTCGGATCTGGTGGTATCCCGAGAAGCCATCCGTGAAAGAATACATCTCCTGGCCACCTACGCCTTCAAGAAATTCATCTGTAAAAGGGGTCAGGAATGGATCATGTACACATGCATCATTCAACTTCCTTAGGTCGATGCAAATGTGGATTTCTCCCATCTTTTTATCGAGGACCACCATAAGGCTTATCCACTCGGATTTTTCTACAGGCTCGATGATCCCAGCATCAAGCATCCTGTCAATATCGGCCTTCACACGGTCCTTGTATTATGGATTCAGTAGATACGGTCTCTGTCGCACTGGTTTGGCATCTGGTTTCAACATGATTTTCATCTCCCTAGGTCTCCTAAAATTCCCTTCATCTCTAAAAACCGTGTCGAAAAAGGTCCTGGAATTCATGTAGTAGGTCCGTGATATTGGCCATGGTCTCCTTGTCCTAGTAGTCTTCGACATTGGAAAATTTCGGTTTCTTTGCCGAACCAATGTTGACTTTTTGGATCCTCAGCGACTGAATCATCGAGTCCGTTGGTATGTCAGGGGCTGCGACATCGCGGCTTCCTTCGGACTCTGGAATATTAACATTTTGGAACTCATCATCATCTTCAAGTTCCCCAAACAAGTTGTAGCAGGTCATCATGGATTGGGTTGAACAATGCGCATGTGGATCAATTGGATAGGCGATAGGGGTGACCTTGAGTACGATGTCGCGGATGATTTATAAAGCATTGCATACCTTTGGGTTGATGTTCTAAAAACTAAACATCTACGCAAAACAAACAAACAAATCCTCCCAAGTGGTGATAATCCTGCACAACTCTTCCACCACATACCAGGATCTTGGCATTTCTTCCAGAGTGTGAACGAAAGTGTGGACCCATTCATCTCTGGGTCGTGACGTCCATAAACCGTCTGACACTCGATTAAATGACTAGTGGGATGATTCCGTCTGTCATATCTCCTAGCATGATATACCTCTAAATCATCGAAGTGCACCATCATCAATCTGTGGCACTGTTCCCAGTCATGGATCATCTGTTTGTGTGTCTCCCACCATCGAGCTGGAGTAGCCTTTAGTGCTACATCAAGAGCCAGTATCCTTTGCGGTTCAAAAAATTTCTCTTCAAATTCTTGAAAGAACTCTGATAGTCCCGGCAGTCCTTCATAAATGGGCAACTCGACAGTCTCAGTTCCAACATGCCGAAGAGACTGTGTAATTAACCCTCATTTCCTGAATGATACTTCATGCAACCTATTCTACCAATTTTCCAGAGCGTCCTCAGAGTCAGAGGATGCGAAACTTGCGCTGCGCCATCCAAGTTTGCCATCGACGGTAGGATGGATATAGTCTTCAGAGATGTTATAAGCATGATCCCAACTTCTCCCGACTTCATCCTTTATAGGTTCAATATATCACCGTCCTTCCTGAGAATCCATAGGAGCAATGACCCTGACATCTTGGTTTTCAAATGTCATGAATCATTTTTTGAAGTTGATAACTGCCATGCTATCATTAGCCCATACAATCCCCAGTAGCACGGGATAGGAACCACCATTTTCTACAACTTCTATCACATCAAAGTCAGCATGCGTTTTCATACCTTTAATGTCGACAACCAAGTTTGAAACACGACCAATGGGATGAACCTTTGCCTGATTTGCTAGTTGCAGCTGTACTGATGACCATCCCAATGTTGGATTTCCCATCAATTTCCAGGTTTGCTTAGTTAGAATGTTTACATATGATCCAAGATCCAGAATGACCGAGTCAACCTCATAATCTCCATTCTGGATATTCATCCTCATCTCCTTGCTTGTCTTCCTTTTTTGCAAGGTATTCACAGCAGAATCCTTCACTGTCTTATCCGGGTGGTGCAATAATGTCTTAAGCCCGACAAGGGCGTCAGAGTCCCTTGACAACGATATACAAGTCTTAAAGAAATTCCGCAAGGTACCATGCTGCCACGATGGTCCTACCTCTACAGATGGATAAAAAATAGATGGCATATCAACAATTGGTAACTTACTTGTATTTATCCCGATTGCATTCTTTGTGCCAAAGAAGGTGTCTTTATCTGTCGCAATATCAAATGCGACCTTTTTCTTACCAGCGAGCCAAACTTGCAGTCATGGTCCATCGTCTCCAGTTGTCGCACCAGCGTGAGTGATGATCCCAACGTCGACATCCTTCATTCACGGCTCGGCCTGAATGGTGGATCCTGTTGATCCTTGATTCAAGTTCAATGGCAGGTTCTGATTCAATGGCTGATTCATCGATTGGTTCTGAGTCTGAGGTGGGTTCTGAGTTTGAGTATGTGGTGGGACCTGGTTCTGTATTATCGGTTGGTTCTGTACTTGGAATGCAGTCGATTATGATTCTGCACGTTCTGTAACTGAGGAATATTTCCTGCCTGGCATTTTGCAATCAACTAAGGGCAGCTTTCAACATTATGATCGTTGGCTGCATAGTATGTACACTGCGCATGAGGGCACTCCCTCTGATAATGCCCAAATACCCCATAGGTGTAGCACTGGATTGATTCATGACCTCGTCCTCCTCCTAGACCTCTGAACCCTCCACGGAATCCTCCTCGGACTACTCCTTGCTGAAAATATGGTTGGGCCATCTGTTGCTACGGTGAGTTTGGTTGCTGATGGACATAGTGCATGAATATAACATTTTGTGGCTGATTATACTATAGTCTCGGTGCCTAGTTATACTGTGGTTGTACCACCATTTGCGGCGGAGGTGCAAACTGCGCCTGCGATATAAACTATTGCTGCGGTTGCTCGAGGACAAACTGCAATGGAGGTGGTGGTGTATACGACACTTGTGCTACTGGTTGTACTACTTGTGGCTATGCTTGCGCTGTCTGGGGGTCCTCACCTTTCACAAAGCATGAATCGTATGTCCTTTCCTGGAGCAAATTGTAAGCTTGACAGTTTTTGTCATCATGTCCGACTGACCGAAAAAATGTACATTACAAATTTTCTACCTTGGTAACGATATTCTGCATGTAATCACAGTTCTCATGTCGATGCCCATAGACTTGACATATGCGACATGATGGTACACTAGCAAAACTCAATGGATTCGGGGCTCCCGACAACAAATAATTCTGAAACGTTGGACATATGTCCTTAGTATGTCCATCTGCTTTGAAACGGGTGCACCAAAGATCATCACAATCTTCCTTGGCCTTTTTGATATCTTGCAGTTGGAGCATCAAATTGGCCAACTGCGCTTGAATCTGGTTCATTCCGACCGCAGATTCTCCTACTGGTGATGCATCCTATTTCATTATGGTCTCCAGAGCCTCGCTCTATGTCACAATATTTTGCTGTATTATTGGTTGTCTGATATGTGGGACAAGAGCGATGATGAACCATTCCTTGTGCTGAACATCGCTCATCTTAAAATTGACCCGAGCCATCAATGTCTTAAACCGCTGATCGAAGTCCCAAATTGTCTCATTGGGGAACTATTTGATCTCCTTCAATTTAGTAATATACTGAGCCCCGGATTTTGGCTTCTTAAATTCTTCAAATAACCCCATTTGGATCTCATCCAATGTCTTCGCGGTACCTCCTTGAGGGATCCGTGTGAATCTCATGAACCATTCCAACACATGGCCCCTCAGTGTAGTAGCCAGCTAACTTTTATTAACATCATCATCGACAGTTTGTCGGGCGGTCTAGATTGCCTCACATAAGAACCAGTACTTCTCTGTATCATTGGTGCCATTCCTATGAAATATCGGTAACTTCATTTCGTCGCCCACCATTCTGGGCCTTCTTCCTCTTGCTGGTGCTCTATTACTAGACTATTGTTGACACGTCGGGCAAGTTGACGCGGAGTGTGTGATTTTTCCTTGTGGTGGAGTAGTGCGCGGAGGTGTGGGCATGTTACTTCCGGGGTTCAATCCTATTGTCCTTCCGGGCATAACCTGGGCATGGTCATCCTCATCGTCATGAAAAGGTCACTTCGTCTCGTGTGATTTTTCTTCATGGCATTACACTTCGATCGCAGCAGGACCTTCTCCTGTACTTTGCCTCTTCTCTCGAAACCTTGCTGCTCCCCTTGTGCAACCACTTGTCTCCTTGGTGACCTTCACATTCTCACCAGAACTCATGCCCATCTACCCCTTACCTTTTCATGCATATCCCCCCTTTCATCGTGATTCCTACATCCTCCACACACCAGAGTTCCACTACTCTTGGTCCATCTTTAGAATACCTTTTTCACAGACCAATTGCTCAATGGACAGCTGTAGCAACAACAAGAACCTTCCTTGAGGTCCACTGAAGAACTGTCTTTCTGCTTCGCTAAAGGACTTATTGGTGTCGACTGCAAACTCGGTGATGTATCCTTCTAAGATACTATCCAACCACACTTCAACTACCTGCGATGCCTTATTATTGGTTTCTTGTAACTCCTGGATCAACTTTGGGGTCCAGGATTTTGGCTGTCCTCCTTGAAAGTTTGTCTTCTTCTTAGTGAAATTTGCTAGCCATTCCTGCAAGAGGATAGGAAATTCACAAAAGAACCATTCGTGAGGACCGTCATGGATATACCTGTTCAGCCAGTGTCCCGTCGACATCTTCAAATTCTGATTTTCAACTTCAGGAAACTCCTGCAACTTTAGATCAAACCACCCTTTGATCTTCGGTCGAGTCGGATGCCAAAACATATCCTCCTTTTAATAGTAACTCGGGTCCCGGCAACGAAACCATTTGTTGGTGAACCCCACCAACAAAGCCTTGCCGACAGGGGTTCCCACTCTGTCGACACCCAACCAGCACAATCTCCCTGAGCACCGACCGAACAGGTTTTACCTTGCCCAGCAACGTCTGCGGAGTAGACGAGGTCTCACCTGAGATGTTGAAGGGAGAGCTGTCGGAACCGAGTTTCTAGTAGTGGGGACAGAGGATATGGGGATCTGACGGGAAGACACCATACTTGCTAGATCCAGAGCTTTGCAATCGACTTTAAGCCATTTCCTCAACTTGTAGAGTGTATTCATAACTTATGCAGTCATTATAGCATCATACAATTGTCACAATATTGCTAATACCGCATCATTGTTCATAAAACATATCAACTCATAGTGCAATAGACAGTAGCAGACTTTAAAATAGATTGCATCAATATAACAGAAAGAGACTAAACCACAACAACATCATAACAAAATAGGTCGCAACATCATAACAGATTAGATCACAACAATGATAACATACAAGATTTGTGCCACAAATGTCATATCATATTAAGCTTGCGCAAAGGACCCACATTACACAATTCTTCTCCAAAACCGGAGACTGTATACATAAGGAAAACCCAGATAAATCGCAGATACACAGGTAATTCTTCACAAAACCAGATCGCACTAGACCTTATGCCCCAATTATCCTCTGATGCGATTCTCCTATGCTAATCATGATCCTCTTTTTCCTCCTATATTTCCCCTCTATCTACTTGCAAAACTAGATCTATAAATAGGCTTACGCCATTACATTGAGGGTCCACTTCTAACGAACTTATAACCACTAATGACCTATTACAACAAAACTTGGTCAAATAACATATAAAATATTAAAAGTGGTTATTCTTCTGCCCATCGCACTAATCTGGCCTTGCGAGGTACCGCGTGAGGTTGCGCAACTGCCGCGATGTTGCGCAACTCACTTACCAAAAACCCTGCCAACAATCCATAGTTTCTAGTTTAGAGAAACTGCATTCTAGATCGGATTTAGGTGATGCTATTGTGATTAAGCAGCTAGCTGGTCTGTTAATGTAACCTAGCAGACCTGCTGTATTTTATGCTTAGTGCTAAACATATGTTTGAGTACCTTTAAGGTACATTAGAATAGATTCTTTATTGTATTTGATACATGGTAGACCTATTGAGCTATCCAACTATTATTTTAGCCTGAGATAAAACATTGCAAGTGGTAGTTAGTACTACAAAAGCTAAGTGTATTGCGCATAGTACTACAGAAGCAAGGAGTATGTCAGAGAGTACTATAGAAGCAAATGTATTTTGTGGATAGTACAGCTTGCTGAAGAGTAGTGTATTTTTGGGATGCTACCTATTGCAGTGAAAGACTTGAGCTTATCGTTATTAGGTGTTTTAAAGTCAAGCTTTTTGAGAACCTAGTGTTTCATGTTATGTTGAAACACATTAAGTTGGAGTATCACTTAATTGGAGTCACAGTCATGTAAGTAAAATTTTAGTACATAGCTAATGATGAGCATATTGCAAATGTGTGGACAAGTCGCTTTCGATGATGAAGTTTAATCCTTTCGAGATAAGCTTGGTTTGGTAGAAAATGCCTGGTATAGCAGAGAATGTCTCCCTCACTGAGAGGGAATATTGATTGTACAACATCAAGAGTCATTCTCCGGACTTGTGAGTAATATCAAGTCGAACTTGTGAGTCACATCAAGTCCTAAGTATCCTCATATCATTAATACACATGCAATGATAAAGAGATAAGCATAGAGAGAGAGAATGAATTTGAATTGCCTATGTATGCCTTCATGTGAACTTGAATTGTAAAGGCTTCAGTTGAAGATTTAGTTGTAAATAAAGAATGTATAAGTTAAATAAGGAATTCTCTAAGATCCATGCAAAGATAGAAACAATAAATAATGTAATTCAATTAATAAAGACTTATGTGTTTCAATTAATTAAAAGAAACTTACAGATATCCATGCAAATGTTTTGCATGGATGGCACTAAAAGTGAAGCAGTGATGACACTTAAGTTATCATGTTAACTAAGCGATCAACATTTAGCTAACTAAGAAGATCCATGCAGAAGTTAATAATAGAAATTGTGCACTAAATGTGAAGCACCAAAAAATTTCAGTTAGCCTCCCAACTTTATGGTCATACATTTAGTTAAAGATTAAAAGACCTAGTTAAAGTCAGTCAACATTCAGTTAAAAACTAATAATGAAAGGAAGGGTGCATATCTTTGTGCATGCTAGGTGTTTTGGCTTGTTATTAATATGCTAGGAATATAACAAGTTCACTACAGTTGATTACAATGTTATATTGGATCTCTCTTCCATGCTGTTGAGGTGACATCTCTTATTGGGCAATTTGCTTATGTGTTGTAAACCATTATCTGCAAATCTATCTATCATACTCAAAGAATGGATGGGTTTTTCATCCTTCATGTTTGGAGGGTTTCCCCAGGGTATATATTGTCTCTTATGGTTGATTAATTTATGTGGTTGATTTGTCTATGAGATTCATATATGCAGTGATTGAGTAATAAAAGTTTTAAGGTTCGAAGCTCTCCATATTTGCTCAAAATATTCACATGAACCACCTCTCGCATCCCTTTTTTCTTGACTTTGGATTGGAGGTAAAGTCACCATCCTAGTAGGTAAGTGGTAGTGGAGAAAACAAGGTTGGGCATTTATTTTCATACAAAAGTCTATATATTTCATCTTAATATTAGCAAGTTTAATTGAATATTTTACATCAAGCATATTTTCTTTAAGATAGGCAACACTTGGATATGTTCTACAATCAACATATGATGTATGGTGATAGAAGGGGTTGTTGAACCTAGGACTCACTATCTTATTTTACTATATACTTCCTTCATTGGATTGAAACTTGTAACAACAGTTAGTAACCTACAATCTCTTGTTTCCTAGCATGGAATTGGAGTAAAGGTTATGAAATAGTTGTAAAGGAAAGAAGCCAACAAGTTGTTTGAGTTTAGGTTGCATTCACTTTTTTAACTTATAGTCCAATTTATACTCATGTGGTTGCATACATAATGCACAATACCTCGTCAAGATAGCCCTTTCCTGGATCGATAAATTAAACCAAGGTTGAGGAGTTCAATATTATATGTGTGGGTGTGTGTGTGTGTATTGATTGCATGCATCGACATGGAGATAGATTTGGTAGATTTTTTATCAATATCATGTGTTTATAACATGATTGAAATAGGTACAAGAAGATAAGAATAACAACAAGAGGAAAGTGAAGAAGACATTCAACAAATTTTCCAAGAATTTGTTTGGCTACCTCACTAAGGAGCGAAGAATTTTGTCAATCCACTCTCTGATTTTGAAAATCCTTTTGCTGACTATATATATACGTGTGAGTGTACATACGTATATGAATGTATGTATAAAATACATACATACATGCATACATTGTTAACAAAAGGATTTTCAAAATCAGAGAGTGGATTGATAAAAATCTTCGCTCCTTAGTGAGGTAACCAAACAAATTATTGGGTATGTATGTATGTGTGTGTGTGTGTATTGATTGCATGCATCGACATGGAGATAGATTTGGTATTTTTTTTATCAATATCATGTGTTTCTAACATGATTGAAACATGTACAAGAATACAAGAATAAAAACAAGAGGAAAGTGAAGAAGACATTCAACAAATTTTCCAAGAATTTGTCTGGTTACCTCACTAAGGAGCAAAGATTTTTATCAATCCACTCTTTGATTTTGAAAATCCTTTAGTTGACTATATATATATATGTGTGTGTGTGTGTGTTTGGTATATTTGGTAGTTTTTTACCAAGATCATATGTTTCTAACATGATTGAAACAAGTACAAGAAGATAAGAACAACAACAAGAGGAAAGTGAAGAAGACATTCAACACAATTTCCAAGAATTTGTCTAGTTACCTCACTAAGGAGTGAAGATTTTTATCAATATACTCTCTGATTTTGAAAATACTTTTGTTGACTATGTATCCATAGAAGGAATGAGATATCCATTTAAAAATGTCATGGTTGAAGATGGAGAAGAGAAACTTGAAGTTTTTAAATTCCCAGTCAAAGAAACTGATCAAGAAATAAGGATAAAGAACATCCATCCCACTGCTCTCCCTCATCTCCATGGTCTTACTATAGAAGACCCTGACACTTTTCTATTTTAATTTGAGGTTGTCTACAGGACATATGACTATGTGATTGATAGTTAGAAGCTCAAACCCTCCCCCGCCCCCTACTTTAAAGGAATCATCTTTGAGATGGTTTATGAGCCCAAAAGGAAAAAAACTTTGAAAATTGGAGCAAATGAGGCAAACTTTCATTGAAAAGTATCAAGATAATTGGAAAGCAATAGATATAAGAGATGCGATTTTTATAATGTTGCAAGGAGAGAACAAGTCCCGAAATATTATGGGGAAAAGTTTTAACTGAACTACAAGAGGGCTCAAAGTTGTACACTAGATGAGGAGTCCCTCAAACTTGTGTTCCATTGAGGAGTAAAAGAAGAGTTGATATATACACTCAATATTCTTCCAATTTGAATATGATGACATCAAGAAGATGTTAAAAATTTATTCCAAATCTACCAACAAGAATAGAGGTGGTAGAGGTGTTCCTTCACAATAATCTAGATCCACTAACATAACTCACATTGATAATGAAATAGACACTTTGTTAGAGGACATGAAAACTAATATCTTACATTCATTGGCAATGTAAACAGACAAATGTAAACCAAGAAAATTCAAGAAGAGGAAAAAAAACTTTAGTTATTTTTTGTTATAAATGTGAAAAAAAACATGCTAGGAATGAATGTCCACTTGATACTATGAAAATTTGTGGAATATGTGAAGATCAACATCAAACTAACAATTGTCCTTATTTTCCAAATCCTAAAGTTGCTTACCAGGGAGCTAAGGAAAATATGGAGTAGTTGTTCTTCATCAAGCAAAGAAGACAATGCTTTACACAACCATTTCAATAAGATATTCCTTATGCTCATCCTCAATATTTTGTTGGATACAATACACAAATGACTACGTGGCCTTGTTATCCTCCAAATCAACCTAACTAGCCAATTCAAAATTGGTCATGCCATTTAAACCAACCTCAATCATTCCAATCTCAAACATAACCTTTTATATATTAGCCTCAAATGCAAAGCCAACCATGGTCAAATCAACCACAAGATTGGAATCTTGGACTCTCATTTGAAGATAATATGTGAAGCATAATGCACATGGAAACAACATGCAATATGGTGATTATGGGTTGCTTAAACTACTCACAACCATTCTACTTCGACTAAATTAGTGGTAGTCCTAATCTTGTTCGTGATTAAAATAAAAACTAGTACACTTTATAAAGAAGTTGTTCTTTGGGGTTGCAACATCTGGAAAATGATTTCTCATTGCTTTGCTAAAACTGGGCTACAAGACTAAAGGAATCCCAATATGTTGGATGCCATCATTAGCCATTTTGGAAAGTGAAACTTGGGACAAATTAGATGGCAATAATTTGAGAGGTGCCCTTTTTCCATCTTGACTTATTGAACGTGTTAAATGTGGAGCCTTATCAAAAAATTTCTCCATAAATTTTCTAATACATGCTACTATTGCAATAGTATTTGTTCTAGAATTTTGCAATCCACTATAACCATTCAGAACCTTCAAATCACCATTTTTAAATATATTCTTATAATGCTAGAAGGTCTTATTTATATTGCATAACATTTAAACCATGAATTTTGATGGACATCCACAACAACAAACTTCATTGTAAGCAGAGTTATCTCATTCCTTTCTCCTTGTCTGGCAATAGGGGAAATTAATGCCAGAGAAAGTAATTTTTATTTAATTTTTTAACCTGGTTCACGCCCAAAGTTTCGGTCACTACATCCACGGAAAACATCTAAGGGGACCACTTGAAGGGGCCTCACCTTGTTAGGCTATTTAGGATCCTATCCTGACACCAACTTGAGTGCCTAACCCCAGATGGCCCATAGAATTGAACACATGACCTTGAACGCTTAAAGGCTTGGTCCTTGAGGCATCAACCAACTGAGCTACCACTAGGGGGTATAATGCTAGAGAATTGAATACAAAGTCTTTTTTTTTACCTGAATTTTCATCCATGAAACCTACCTTTTTTATTACCTTCAACCATTGATTAAAATGGAATTTTAAGAAATACATTTTTTACAACAAAATGCAATGCCCATTTTTGCATAGAATGCATATTATATGAATAAAGTTACACCCTCAGTTTATGACACATAGATAATTGACACTCCTACTCGACACCAGTTAAGAACATGGAGACTACATGGCTTAATATAGAGTTTGTATGCACTTCTATCACTGCATAATGCTTGTCCTTCAAGAACAATGTGAGCCGCGCAATATTTCTCAAGGAAACTACGCCCAACTACATTTTCTTAGTAGTAAAAGAGCAACTACATCTCAAAGCCCCATAAAGGGAAAGGAAGCTTAGAAATAAAAAATCCATGAGTGAAATTAACTCATGTAATACAAATGTATGACATGCCTTTACTCTAAATGCCAAGCTTAACACGCTCCTAGCCTACAAATAGAAGCTCTAGGGCTAAGAGAAAGGAAGACAAAGAAAGAGATTGAAAGCATCAAAACTTTTGAGGAATTTAGAGTGACTTGGGGAAAATAGTTTTTTGCCCACATTTCCATTGTTGAGGAGGAGCTATCAATTGTTTTTTTCAACAACACAATGATCTTGTATGAATATTAAAGAGCTATTAGTTAACTCCTCCATTGTAGTGAAGTCCAAGATCAATGGTATATGTGGCTAAGAACAAGAGGATCCAAACTACAGTGAAGGGAATGTTGCTTAAGGACTCAAGTATTCAAATTGTTGTAACATCACCTTTATAACTACGCGCTATTGCTGATTTATGTAAAAATGCATGAATTTAATATTTGGTTGTGGATTAATATATTGAGGAAGGTATTTGTTTGAAGTGTGTGTAGGAACAAGAAGGACATTCTAGTGGTAGTTGGATTGAACAAGCATAATCTAAAGATTTGGACAAACATTGAAATAGGTTTCCTTCTCTTACCCTCTTTCACTTTGATCTATTGACATGCATGTAGATATCATAAAAGTTTGATTAAGAATATAGACTAGCGAATATTGATGAGTTTAGCCAATTCACTAGGAGTATGAGCTTAGTACATATGTGAACCCATCAACAATAGAATTGGAAACCATACTCAAGATGGGTTTTGCACAGTCATATTGATGTTTTGGGTTTGTTTTTGCTTTGTTTATCATTTGAAAGTTGTAATAGATTCTACATGCTAAAAGAAAAGTGAAGGATATACTATAAGCTATTACAACTGACTTGTATGTACGACTAACAATTTGCTCGACCTACCATCCATGGAAGTGGGGAAGTTTGTTGATATTTCCTATGTGTGTGTGGGCTTTCCTTGATTCTTTCAAAATAACAAGAAGGTGGTTTTTCCACGTAAAAACATACATACATACATACATACATACATATACATATACATATACATATACATATATATATGATGGAACATCGCTCGGGAAACCCTCAGGTACTTCCCCTTTTTTTAAGGATGGTACATGAGGTGAACTGTTGGCCCTGATTATGGGGCCTAAACCAGTGGGGACATCGAGTTAGGCCCCAACATAGCCACCGGGGTATTTGACCCCGAGACCTTCTACTAACATAAACAACTCTCAACCACTTGAGCTAATCCACACGGCTACACACACACACACACACACACACACACACACACACACACACACACACATATGTTGATGTATTTGTAACTTCGGAAAGTATTCACTTGTATATCTTATGTATTGTACCCCGATGTTTATTCCGGGAAGTATCTATAATGTAATTGAGTCATGTCATGCCCCGATGTTCCAATCGGGAGATTCAATAATGTAAACAAGTCATGTAAAGTCATTGAGGTTAACCCTCCATTGTAAGTTGGGGCAATAGTCCCCACAATTGTGTCAAGGTTAACCCTCCTTGTTGATCGGAGGGAAAAGTCCCCACAGTTGTGGGGCACTAGGGTTATTAGACTCTCCTAGAGATGTCAGCTCTAGTAAGTAATTGTTAAGTTGGGCCGACATGTTAAAGTGGACATTAAGTGAATTAAAGAATATAAATAGAGAGTGAGCCTCTCTATTTATCACACACACACTCACTCATTGGGGCGCATGAGTGGGAGAGAAGTAGCTCTCTCAAGAGAGAGAGAGAGAGAGAGAGAAGCTGTGGAGATCATCTTTATGTTTTCGGGTTTTACTGCTGCCATTGGCACTCATTCTATCTCTGAGGAAGTTGCAGGGTTTTCTCCTTTATGGTTTCCCCGAGGAAAATTATTTGTGTCTCTTGTCTCTTGTGTTTATTGATGTGCACGTTATTCTCTCAGTTAAAGATCCTAAGATAATGCTAGCTTGAATGATAAAATTATAACATGGTATCAGAGCTAACCTGAGAATAAGACATTGTGCAGCTACAGAAGCTAGGGCTTCTTACTTTTTGGGTCTCTCTCCACAATCCATCAACAAAAGTATGCTAGGCTGACTCTCCATTGAAGGGCTCATCTTTCTGTCGAAGCAAAATTCAATTCTGAGCATTTTCAGTTTTTTGGTGCGGGAAATTAGGGCTTCTTATAGAAGAGGAATTTTTGAGTGAGCTGGGCATAGGATTGATCTCCTCATCAAAATCGAAGTTTAGAGACCTGGGTCGATATTTTTTGTTGGGTATAACTCCGAGAAAGTCAAACCTTAGTTTGACCCCGAGCCGAAAAAACCCTAAAATACTAAAAATGACAAGTTTTGGTATATTCGCTATATCATGGGATTGGAGAAGGCTCAGGAGCTGAAACTTTCACAAGATGAAGATAAAATCCTGATTTACACTGTATCCAATGTTCATCCTTAGATTCTCTATATTCTAGGAAATATGATCCCTCCAAGTTAGGGTTCCAGCCTCTTCAAGGATTCATCCCTAAAAAGGACACCTGGGGACAATTGCTATATCTCGGGCTACAAGGGTCCAAATGAAATTTATGAAGATGCTCTAGAAAGGCCATAGACTGTACTTTCTGTGGTCCGAGTTTAAGACCTATAAGAGGAAACAGTGACAAATGGCAGTCTGTACAACTTCGCTATGCTGAATAGTCGTGAAAGATGTCAACTTAGGAAAATGCTCATAAGTCCCAATTGGTGAAACCTGTGGTTTTGGAACAGGGATAGGTGAGGATACCTGAGTGCAAAGTTTTAGACACAGAGGAGTAGCAATTTCAGAGATATCGCATAAATAGTATCAGTAATTTCTGTAGAAGAAATTGGAAAACTAGGGCTTCCTGTTCCGGGAGCTTCCCTCCGTTGTTTTTAGAAAAGGAGTACACTGGACAACTCACCTTGAAGAGGTCTATCTTTATAGCCAATTAGATCTAAAAGATTCCAAGTTTTCAAAATTAGGGTTTCTCTGACAAACCCTAGATCAACCAGCTCCGGAACTAGGATGGATACCTCAAATCGGTAAGATCTAATCTTTTGCTATTTTCATTTGAGGTTCTCATTCCAAAGTGATCTATCACATTAGCTTGATGATAAGCTTGTTGAAGTTGACAACTTCCAAGCATGGACGTATATGATCTCTTTGAAGAAAATGAATTGGAAACCTACATGAGTAGAGAGGTTCGGGTTCAAGAGGGAGATTAGGCTCAAAGACTTACATAAGAAGAAATTGGTCAAGGCCAAGAAGATCATTGTTGATTCAATAACGGATCAACTTGTACCACAAGTGTCTTCCCTAAAGACACTGAAGATGTTTGATTCCTTAACCAAGCTATTTGAAGGGAAGAACATAAATCAAAATATGACATGAAGAAACCAGTTGAAGAATGTGAAGATCCAGAATGTAGAGACCGTATAGTCATACTTTACAAGGGTCTCTCAAACCAAAGAACAACTTGAAGTGGTAGAAGTAGAAGTGGATAATGCAGAAGTTGTGATAGCCACCTTGAATGGCCTCCCATGATCATGGGATTCATTCATGCAAGGAATGTGTGCTAGAAGGAAGTGATTACTTTCAGCACACTCTGGGAAGAGCACACACAAGAAGAAGAAGCTCGACTCATAATAAGAGAAGAGAAGATGGGAGCAAATAAAGATCAAGCTCTCACCATCCAAAGAAGATCCCTCAAGCGAAGAGGAATACGAAGGACTCAACTCTTGAAGAAACTCTTATCCATCTTAGCATTTGGATAAGAAATGATGAACGAGTCTAAAAGGAGTCTAACCACGAAACAAATAAAGATAAGTATTCAATTGTCATTTCATGATATTGTTTTTGTTATGCATTTGTTTATATTCAGTTGATGTATTATGCATGATATAATGTTTGCATTAATGATAGTATACTACTAATATGCATGTGATGGGTAAGTAGCTCATGGTGTTATACAACTCTCCATTGCTACTTATCTAGAATGAAACCTCTTTGTTGACATATTGGATTAGTGCACAATCTCAATGTTGTCCTGGTAGAGATGGAAGGCATATAGAAAGTTTCCGTGAGATATGGATGAATGTTGTATTGGCTAAAATAGTTGCATGATCATATATTTATGCATAAGAATTTGCCATTATGAATATGCCTTATGAAATATTTCTAACCATACAAAAGCATTTGACTTGTAGGAAAGATCATGCACAATCACCTACAAACAAAGAAGGATGAGACTTGTTCGAAAGAACAAGTGATGACAGTTCAATAAAAAATCCAAGATGAATAATAATATGACGATACTTTCAAAGAAGAGATCTCAGACACAATGCAGTTATGTAACACTATTGAGTGACGTCATTGATGAAGAACCTTCCAAGAAGTAGCTAAGAAGAAAGGGAAGGAGTTTACCAGTTCAAGAAGAATGATTTCTAGGATGCAGTATTGATACATGAAGGGAAGTTTGTAGTTCCATCATGCAGTAGATGGAAACATCGTGGGATATAAGGCAATATTCGTAGCATGAGGCATAGACTACGAAGAGACGTTTGCAGCAACTAGAAATACACATGACGGGAAGAATCATGTGTGCAAATGAAAGAAGGCCTTGTACGAGCTCAGAAGACACCCATGGGATAACACATACATGAGGAGCTTGATGAAGACCTGAACCTTTGCTACAAGGTTGAAGATGAAAGTATATAGAGGATGACAAGCTCATAGATGGGTATGAGAAGAACTTTTGAAAAGGTTCAAGATAGAGGATCTTGGTATCCAGTGACCCTAGATGGATACATAGAATATTAGTAGCAGAGGAAGCTACTTGTCACTCCGGTACAAAATGTTTCAGTGCATAGAGTACGAAAGACAGAGGGAGAATGATGCTCTGCTTCAGAGGGAGTGACTGCAGAAGATCCTTAAGTTCGACATGGTACGATAGGATGGACAGATTATTGATGACTCTAGGCTTTACTAAGAGTAAAGAGTATTCCAACCTTTGCTTCAAGGTTGAAGGCAGAAAACCAGTGATGCTCCTATTATATGTCAATGACTTGTTCCTGACAGAAAAGAGGAACTCATTAAATTTGCAAGAAGAAGACTTGCTGCCGAGTTTGAGATAAAGGACTTGGGGATGATGCACTGCGTTCTAGGCATGGAGGCATGGACAAGGGAAGTATGCAGTAGATATCCTGAGGAGGTTCAGGATGATGGATTGCAAGGCCATGACCACACCTATGGCATCGAACTTGAAGCTATTGAGTAATGCTTCATCAGAGTCGGTTGATGCCATGATGTCTCGTCAGATGATTTATTCCTTGATGTACCTGACATATATGAGACCAGATATTTGCTTTGCTGTGAACACATTAAGACATGTTCACCTGATGGTTGCAAAGCATGCAGTGAAGTACATGAAGGGTACAGTTGATTATGGGCTCAAGTATGAGGCGAATCAGAAGATTAACCTGGAGGGTTATGTGGATTCATATTAGGCAGGCAGTGCCATTGATAGGAAGAGCACTTCAAGATGCTACTTCAGTATGGGATCAAGTGTGATATCTTTGTTTGGCAGGATGGAGTCCTGCATGGTGCTGAGTACAGCTGAGGCAAAATATGTTGCCACTTGCTATTTGGGAGACAGGAGCAGTGAAGCTCTAGTATGTGATCTAGATTGAGATCTCTCGAAAGAGGGAGTTCTAGCATAGTTGGCGAGATAGGTTGTTTGAGCATAAATACTGGCGAAGCTCGTAGGTTGCTCAGATGTAAACAAACCTGTAGGTTGTCCTCAGATGTAATCGGTTCTGGTGAAGCTTGCAGGTTATCCTTGAATGTAATCAACCTTGATGTGATTCTATTCTAGAAATGGCCAAAGTGAAGGGAGAATCTTGGTGTTCTCCAGATCGAGGTTCCCCCCAAGGGGAAGTAATGAGTCCGTGAGCCATTCTGACATGGTGAGAGGATTAGGTTCCTTCCATGGTCAGATGTAAGGGCTGAGCCATTTTGTCATGGTGAGAGGATTTGGTTCCTTCCATGTCGGATGTGAGTGCTGAGCCATTTTGATGTGACTATTGGATTGGTTCCTACATGATCAGATATAAGTGCCGAATGCCATTCTTGGAATGGAGGCACCTGGTCAGTTACCAGGAATACTCAACTTGATGCTGAGATGCCATTCTCTGGGAGAATGGAGGCACCTGGTTAGTTACCAAGAATCCTCAGTCTGGGACTGAGAGCCCTTCTGATGCGGTGTGTTCACACATGGTTGGATGTAAGTGTAGAGCCCTTTCGATGCGGTGTGTTGTCAGATGTAAGTGCAGAGTCCTTTCGATGCGGTGTGTTGTCAGATGTAAGTGCAGAGTCCTTTCGATGCGGTGTGTTCGCACATGGTCGGATGTAAGTGCAGAGCCCTTTCGATGCAGTGTGTTTGCACATGGTTGGATATAAGTGTTGAGCCATTCTGGCGTGATGTGTTTACACAAGGTTAGATGTGAGTGCTGGGCCTTTCTGACAAGATGAGGTCAAATGTGAGTGCTAGGTGTGCCTTTCTGACAAGATGAGGTCAGATGTAAGTGCTGGGCGAGCCATTTTGATTTAGGGTCAGATACAAGCGCTGAAGAAGACCTACATGGAGGCTAGGCCTACAACCAGCATGAAAAAGGGCTAGCTCTGTAGAACTTCCTGTGACAAGAAGAATGAAGAGATATCACCATTTGATTGAGATAGCAAAAGCAGTAATGATGATGATGATTTAGTGATGATCCAAACTTGATGAATATGACTTGACAATGAAGATGACTTGACGATGAAGATGACTTGAAGATGAAGATGACTTGAAGATGAAGATGACTTAATGATGATCCAGATGATACAGAGAAGAAGACTTGTGCTGATAAATTGTGTCGATAGAATACCTTCCTAGTTAAGAGGGAGTGTTGATGTATTTGTGACTTCAGAATGTATTCACTTGTATATCTTATGTATTGTACCCCGATGTTTATTCCGGGAAGTATCTAAAATTTAATTGAGTCATGTCATGCCCAGATGTTCTGATCGAGAGATTCAATAATGTAAACAAGTCATGTAAATTCATTGAGATTAACCCTCCATTGTAAGTTGGGGCAATAGTCCCCACAATTTTGTCAAGGTTAACCCTCCTGTTGATCAAAGGGAAAAGTCCCCACAGTTATGGGGCACTAGGGTTATTAGACTCTCCTAGAGATGTTGGATCTAGTAAGTAATTATTAAGTGGGGCCAACATGTTAAAGTGGACATTAAGTGAACGAAAGAATATAAATAGAGAGTGAGCCTCTCTATTTATCACACACACACTCACTCATTGGGGCACATGAGTGAGAGAGAAGTAGCTCTCTCAAGTGAGAGAGAGAGAGAGGGAAGTTGTGGAGATCATCTTTATGTTTTCAGGTTTTACTGCTGCCACTGGTGCTCATTCTATCTCTGAGGAAGTTGTGGTTTTTTCTCCTTTATGGTTTCCCCAAGGAAAATTCTTTGTGTCTCTTATCTCTTGTGTTTATTGATGTGTATGTTATTCTCTCAGTTAAAGATCCTAATATAATGCTAGCTTGAATAATAAAATTCTAACATGGTATCAAAGCTAACCTGAGAAGAAGACATTGTGCAGCTGTAGAAGCTAGGGATTCTTACTTTTTGGGTCTCTCTCCACAATCCATCAGCAAAAGTATGCTAGGCTGACTCTCCATTGAAGGGCGCATCTTTCTGTCGAAGCAGAATTCGATTCCGAGCATTTTCAGTTTTTTGGTGCGGGAAATTAGGGCTTCTTACAGAAGAGGAATTTTTGAGTGAGCCCAGTATAGGATTGCTCTCCTCATCAAAATAGAAGTTTAGAGACATGGGTCGAGATTTTTTGTTGGGTATAACTCCGGGAAAGTCAAACCCTAGTTTGACCCCGAGCTGGAAAAACCCTAAAATACTAAAACTGACAAGTTTTGGTATATTCACTATATCTAGGTATTAGAGAAGGTTCAGGAGCTGAAACCTTTACAGGCCAAAGATAAAATCCTGATTTACAATGTTTCCAAATATTAGCCTCATATTCGCTATATTCTAGGAGATATGATCTGTCCAAGTTAGGGTTTCAGCCTCTTCTAGGATTCATCCCTAAACAGGACACCTGGGGATAATTGCTATATCTCGGGCTACAAAGGTCTAAATGAAATTTTTGAAGATGTTATAGAAATCCCACTGACTATAATTTCTATGGTCCCATTTTTACACCCAGAAGAGGAAACAGTGACACATGGCAGTCCGTACAACTTCACTATGCTGAACAGTCTCTAAACAGGTCACCTTGGGAAAACGCTCATAAGTCCCAATTGGTGAAACCAATTCTGATGAAACCTGTGGTGTTGGAATAGGGACAGGAGAGGATACATTAGTGTAAAGTTTTAGAGACAAGAGTAGTAATTTTGGAGATATCGCAGAAACAATATCAAGAATCTCTGCAGAAGAAAATGGAAAACTAGGGCTTCATGTTTCGGGAGCTTCCCTTTGCTGTTTTTAGAAAAGGAGTACACTGGACAACTCACCTTGAAGAGGTCTATCTTTCTAGCCAATTAGATCTGAAAGATTCCAAGTTTTCAAAATTAGGGTTTCTCTGACAAAACCTAAATCAACCAGCTCCGGAACCAGGACGAACACCTCAAATCGGTAAGATCTAATCTTTTGCTATTTTCATTTGAGGTTCTCATTTCAAAGTGATCTATCTCATCAGCTTGATGATAAGCCTTTTGAAGTTAACAAATTCCAAGCATGGAAGTATATGATCTCTCCGAAGAAAATGAATTGGACACCTACATGAGTAGAGAGGTTCCAGTTCCAGAGGGAGATTAGGCTCAAAGACTTACACAAGAAGAAGTTGGTCAAGGCCAAGAAGATCATTGTTGATTCAATCACGGATCAACTTGTACCACAAATGTCTTCCCTAAAGACACCGAAGATGTTTGATTCCTTAACCAAGCTATTTGAAGGGAAGAACATTAATCGGAATATGACCTTAAGAAAAGAGTTGAAGAATGTGAAGATCTAGAATGCAGAGACCATACAGTCATACTTTACAAGGGTCTCTCAAATCAAAGAACAACTTGAAGCGGTAGAAGAAGTGGAGAATGCAAAAGTTGTGATAGCCACCTTGAATGGCCTCCCATGATCATGGGATTCATTCATGCAAGGAATGTGTGCTAGAAGGAAGTGATTACTTTCAACAAACTCTGGGAAGAGCACACACAAGAAGAAGAAGATCGACTCATAATAAGAGAAGAGAAGATGGGAGCAACTGAAGATCAAGCTCTCACCATCCAAAGAAGATCCCTCAAGCGATGAGGAATATGAAGGACTCAACTCTTGAAGAAACTCTTACCCATCTTAGCATTTGGATAAGAAATGATGAATGAAGAAGATGATGAAGCTGAAAGAAGGAGTCTAACCATGAAACAAATAAAGATAAGTATTCAATTGTCATTTCATGATATTGTTTTTGTTATGCATTTGTTTATATTCAGTTGATGTATTATGCATGATAAAATGTTTGCATTAATGACAATATACTACTAATATGCATGTGATGGGTAAGTAGCTCATGGTGTTATACAACTCTCCATTGCTACTTATCTAGAATGAAACCTCTTTGTTGACATATTTGATTAGTGCACAATCTCAATGTTGTCCTGGTAGAGATGGAAGGCATCTAGAAAGTTTCCGTGAGATATGGATGAATGCTGTATTGGCTAAAATAGTTGCATGATCATATATTTATGAATAAGAATTTGCCATTATGAATATGCCTTATGAAATATTTCTAACCATACAAATGCATTTGACTAGTAGGAAAGATCACGTACAATCACCTACAAGAAAAGAAGGATGAGAGTTGTTCGAAAGAACAAGTGATGACAGTTCAATAAAGAATCCAAGATGAATAATAATATGACGATACTTTCAAAGAAGAGATCTTAGACACAGTGCAATTATGTAACACTATTGAGCGACATCATTGATGAAGAACCTTCCAAGAAGTAGTTAAGAAGAAAGGGAAGGAGTGTACCAGTTCGAGAAGAATGATGTCTAGGATGCAGTATTGATACATGAAGGGAATTTCCTAGTTCCATCATGCAGTAGATGGAAACATCGTGGGATATAAGGCAAGATTCGTAGCATGAGGCATAGGCTATGAAGAGACCTTTGCAGCCACTAGAAATACACATGACAAAAAGAATCATGTGTGCAAATGAAAGAAGGCCTTGTACAAGCTCAGAAGACACCCATGGGCTAACACATACATGAGGAGCTTGATGAAGACCTGAACCTTTTCTACAAGGTTTAAGATGAAAGTCTATAGAGGATGACAAGCTCACAGATGGGTGCGAGAAGAAATTTTGAAAAGGTTCAAGATAGAGGATCTTGGTATCCAGTGACCCTAGATGGATACATAGAATATTAGTAGCAGAGGAAGCTATTTGTCACTCGGGTACAGATTTTTTCAGTGCATAGAGTATGAAAGACAGAGGGAGAATGATGCTCTACTTCAGAGGGAGTGACTACAGAAGATCCTGAGGTTCGACATGGTACGACAGGATGGACAGATTACTGATGACTCTAGGATTTACTGATGACTTGAACAAAGTATTTGCATTGCATTTGGGACAAAAAATGAGATCTCTTCCCTTTTTCTTGGGATTTTAAAAATTTTCCCTGCTTCAACAAAATAAACATGAAATGCTTGTTGCATTGTAATAGTATTTATTTAAAAAAAACATGTCGTATCGAATGCGATATTAGTTGCACTCCATACGTTTGAATAATAACAAACATTAAAAGAAATGGATACAATAAAATCAACCATACATTTTTTTCATAGCAAACATGCATAATTTATTTTGTAGAGACTTGGTGTTGGGTGGAGAGTTGATTCTTAAAGTCTATTGAAACTAAACTAGCTACTATTAAAGATAGCTAAAATCCATCAGTAGCAAATCACATTTGTCAAGAAATTGTGCCTCACACATGTGTCAAGCGGTAGTTCAAGAGAGGCAAGTATAACGATTATCCCCTCTTGTTTGTTTACTAGGTTATTCATACACACGATAGCTTTAGTATAATTGGCAAGTCCATGGGTGACACCAATTCTATAGAGTTTCCACTCTATGACTTATTCCTACGTTCCATAGCCATGTGTAGATGCTTGAATAATGACTATTTGCCTCATTTTTTTTGTGAAGTGGTAACCTTAGTGTCTTTTCCTAGGTTTCACACAACCGACTACAAGTGGGAAGTGCTTATGGAACTTCGAAGAAACATATAAAATCCATCTCAACTCCCTTTGAGGGACTTGTCTTCAAGTGGATACTTTCACCTTGGATGAATGTTTTGTGAGGGTTATTGTGATTATATATTTCTCACCTTCATCAGTTAGTCCCATGCCTTGATACTCCCCAGCTAATCGTTGGAAGATTTATGTGTAGTTTGTTTGCTATTGCTTTGAGATTTATTTATTAGGGGATTGCTTCTTGGTGGTGTGTGTGTATAATGGGCTTAGATTTGTTTGTTCTTTTAATAGATGTATTTTTTTGAAATTAATCAAGTAAAAGTGGTTGATTGTTTGATCTACTTGTCTTAATGGTTAAGAGGGTCTCCTATGAAAAGCATGTAACCACCATCAACTCGAAGATGGTTGAATAAACTTGAACCTATTCATAATGGGTCAAAAATAAACATGCACACAACTAATGATGGCCTTAAAAGGGAAGTGTATATACAATTAGAAATTGGATGCAACATGTCAACATATTTTGGCCCACATGAGATGGGCATTGATGATATAACTAGCTAATTTAAATATCCTTTGACACAACCTCATACTCTTGATTTGATTCAGCTGGGCATACCCCCCTCCATAGATCCATTTGAATTTATTTTCAATACACATAACAATATGTCTAGAACAAGTGGTTCATCAAACCATCGAGGACTTAACCCCAACATGTCTAGTGTATCTGGAAGAGGCACCGATTCCCCCTTTATACCTCCAGTTACTTGAGCAAGTCATTCCACTAATATGACATAACTTTATGGTGTCTATTCTTTCAATATGCCATTTGTTAGCACCTAAATCTCAATTTGTGGTTTGCTCAAGGTTGGTATGCCCATTGTAAACACTTTGGTTCCTAGTCCTAGTTTCTCCTTTGGAGGAGGAAACACTCATGCTTTTAAAGTAGGAAGTGGGTTTCCACTTGCATATAGTATACTGATAAGCGACCTATGAGTTACAGACTTGAGTGTCTCTTATGGTTGGGGTGTTCCCCCTAGTGCTACTCCCCTAGTTAATAATGGTAATGCCTGAGGTGATAGTAATACACCTTGTGGCAACAACATGTAGGGGGAAGTAATGTCCCAGACAACCATATTGTTTTGAGGGATGGCCATCCTAAAGGGCTTAGTAATATCCCTGAGGGAAACTATGATCTTGACAATGTTACACTTGGTGGTTGGAAAAGACTTTCCTTTAACAGCCCCAGTGTATGTACCTATCCATGTTCATTATTATCGTTAACTGTAAAACTATTAAATCTATCATGTTTAACAAATGGACCTATCCACCATCAATCCACATGGCCAACCATCCTAGCTAATCTTCCATCAAACATTCCCAAGTTTGATAGTCAACTTGAAGAAAATTGATCAACAAATGTTATGACCTTCCATCTTTGGTGATTCTCCAATTCATTGGTAGACAATATCATTTGGTTGTGCCTATTCTAATGGACCTTGATTGATTGTGTTGCTAAGTGGCATATTCAATAACATTGTAATTATTTTTCAACTCTTGTCCTTTACAATGCCCTTTTTGACACATTTTAACTTGTATATTTAATAAAAAACAAGGTTCAAACTATTAATTTCACTTTGAGAGTCCACTTCCATTCAAATATCTAAGCATATTCATGAGTGTCAATGCCAGTGGGAACTTATTAGAGTCAATATCCTTAATCAGTTCTTCGCAGATCAGTTTTTGAAATATTTACTAACAAACATTGCAAAGGATGTAGCAATGTCAAGTACTCTTATAGAAGAGCAAGTTAACTTACATGGATAACAAATAAATTCGATTTATTCTCATTTTGGCACACTATATGAGATAATCCATCGCGCACCTTGATCTTCATCTAATATTTTTGAACCTATACCAGGACCATACGTTGATGGCTCGATTGGTTCTATTAGTCATGCTATGGTTGATTAGTTGACAAGCTAGATCAGGAAAATGCCCATTCACCAAAATATGACTATAACTCTTTAATATACCAACATTTTTACTCCCCTGGTTCAAACTTGTGATGTTCATTATGTTTATTCCACTTCTTAAAAGGACAAGCAACAAATCAGAGGTAAGAAAAATAATAAAAATAATAATTTTAACATTGGAGATGGAGAAACTCAAAACCTTAATAATGCCTCTAGTGGTAAGAAGGAAAAATAAAAGCTCAAATAATCTCCATGTAATTTTTTTACAAAGGATCACCCTATCCAAGAATCTCCAAAAATGGATGACATTCATCAATGTTTGTCTTAGCATAGGGTTATAGATCAACTCTCAATCCTCACCAATCCTTTTCCTCCCTAGCACTAGTAGATGGTTTCCACTAACCTTGCACCCCTACAAGGGAGAAATCAATTCAACCCCCGACAAGGGGGAAATACACTGAATGCTAAGAGAAAGAAGTCAACGTACAAACCTACTTTTGGAATTACAATAATCCCATGTATGGACCTTCTAAGAACGATTCTTCTCTAATGTAGCCCTATGGTTCTCTACACATAGAGAAACCATCTATTGACACAATGAATTGACTTCCTAAGGGTCCCCCTTGTAGGTAAATGCACAAACCTTAATGCATGAGCAACATAAAACTACAACATGGTCGAAGATCTCACTCAAGCCTCTTGTGCCATGTTGGCCTTGAAATTTTTGCAAAAGTTCCCATTGCAGTGAAAATAATTGTTGAAATCTATTTGTGGGATCAATCTATAATATTCTCATTTTTTCTACTTTCAACCTTAACTAAGCCATTTCCATAATACCTCATCTTATAGTGTTCCATATCGAGGTATCTTCATGAGAGACAAACATCTTTCAATGTGATGTTAACGATTGAGCCTGTACATATGTAGTGTTGTTGACTTGCTGGAGAGATTTGGGATCCCCAAAGATTACTCCATCATCCATAATATTGAAATCTTTTGATAGTCATTCCTTCCAACCGCATGGAATCATCATCGCCTTCCTATTCAAATCAAGGGGTAATATAGTCTTAGTCAAAGTAGAAGTCATAGATGCTCCACTAGATTACAATCTTCTTTTGGGACAAAGTTGGACATATGTGATCATGGTGATAGTATGTTTTGTTTTTTGAAAAATTTGTTTTCTTCATAAAGGGAAAGTGGTGATTGTAGATCGGTTAGATTATTATATGCCAAAATCAAGAACCAACTAAAAATCAACTATTCCATTTAATGGGTGACTCTAAAAAAATGTTTAATAACATGGGCATGAGGATGTTCAAAGATTCACACTATAGGGAAAAACCCCTATAGCGGAGGTCATAGTCGAGGCTCTCAGTGTTACAAGATTGACAAAAAAAAAACTCCACTACAACCTTTGGCAATGGTAGAGGATGTTTTAACGGACATCATAATGGATAAATGTTATAACAAGAAAAACTAGGTGGTCAGATAATTTAGTGGATGTTTTTTTATCGATGCATTTTTTTTAAACTAAGCACCAGAATTTTCAGAATTCAAATGACGTACTAGTGCTCACATATCGATTATATGCATCGGTGCCTTTTAACACAACAATGCACCGATGCGATTAGTCACATCATGCGCACCGTAAAAAATTATTTGTGGCTTTTGCCATGGGGTCATTTGATATGAGCACACCGATGCGTATTAACTAATGATACACATTGGTGCTTATTAACCAATGATACATACCGGTGCATAAAACAAATTTAAATGCATCAGTGACACCATTTGGAAAGTAAAAAAACTTTATTTAAAAATTCATTTGTGCATTTAATTAACATAACAACACCGGTGCTCCTAACTATGGTAGACGTCCCAGTGCTCCTAATAATGGTATGCACTAGTGCGCCTAATTATGGTAGACACATCGATGTGTCTTCGATTACCAATCACACTGAATATGATTCTTTGAACATTGGTTACTTGCATTGCAGCAAAATATACCAATTTCAGTGATTGCGTTTGTGAGTTTCATTAGTGTTCGACGACTAGAGGCACCAGAACAATATTAATTATCAAAAGCACCGCATATGATTATTTGAACAACAACCACTGACATTGTACTGAAATATATATATATATATATATATATTTGAAATTAAAATATCATAGATGCAAACCTCAATTGTAATATTTCATCATCCATACATTTAATTAACAATGTACCGTTTCACAAGTAACACTTGATAAAAACATTGAATAATGCAATTGAATATTTTTATTTTATTTTATTATACATCAATAACAATGCCTTTGTCACTCAAAATAGCACAACATAGAGATAATAAGAATCAAAATGTCAACATGCATGTAATTGTTACACTTATTGGTAACCCGTTGTTTTTCAATTCGGATAGTATGTCTAGTACATTATTATACAAAATGTCTAATTTTCATATACAAATATTTCAAAATATATAGAAAGTTACAAGAACTTGCATTAACATCAAAATTAAATATGGATTGTCATTCTTCGCTGGAATTGCTTTTGGTGCTCGAGCCACTTGCATCACTTGGGGTTATTTTTCTAAATGTTTTGCTGATTGGCTTGATTGTTGTCCTCTTCTAGCTCAAGTTCCTTCTGCAAACATAAATATAAAATGTACGGAGTGTATCTACATTGTCGAGAATAATGAGAAATAAAAAAATAGTATACATGAATGCAAATTGAAAAGTGACGTACCTACATAGTAATAAGTGAGTCATGAATAATGCACATTCTTTCAAAACCATGTCTCATGCCTTCCATCAACAAGTCTTCTGTTGGCTCCACTCCATACATTGTTTCTTGCAAGTTTTATTAAAGGAATGACGCTTTGTAGTAGTTATATATACATATTAATTACGTCTGTACGTTCTTGCCACTATATCCCTCCTACTATTATCAAATTCTTTGCCACTTCTATTTACTTCCAACACCACTCCAAATGAGCAAAGGACCAATTGATCATCACTTGCATCTTCCTTGTTTTCTTTCTTTCTTATGATGACATTAACTTCTATTGTTGTCAGTCCCTGCATAACATTCAACATATCTGTATTATATTATTTGAAACATATTAGTGAATAATCATAATTGCATTACTACTCAAATTTAAAGAAATAATTCGTATTCACTTCTTTTTTATTCACTTGATTCATCTATCTGCAACCTTTCCATCAACGTTTTACACTCTTTTGGATTTAGATTGGTAAGAATCTTATTGAGCTTCCTCAGTTTTTGGCTCTACATTTCACACATTAACAAATACATATTAGTGAAATTTACAAATAATTCAAATAAATTAATATAAATACAAAAATTAATTA
Source organism: Pseudotsuga menziesii (assembly GCA_001517045.1). NCBI lineage: Eukaryota > Viridiplantae > Streptophyta > Pinopsida > Pinales > Pinaceae > Pseudotsuga > Pseudotsuga menziesii. The sequence goes on along the minus strand of LPNX010930088.1, from coordinate 67,977 downwards.
GAACCACTTGTCTTCTTTGTAATCCTGGATGTGCTTCCACCACAATGACTAAATTTTTTGTTCATTGAACTCATACCAAGAATTTTTATCAATAAACAACCTGGACCATTATATATAAAAGCTATCAATATATTATCCAAATAAATTGCATACCTTCAAAACATAAAACAACTCTGAAAATGGTGTGTTTTATAAATTCAAGAGCACTGATGCGTATACATATATAGTCGCTCTGATGGATGTAATCACATAAACACATGTTGGAATATATTATATTCCTTGGAAGGTAATAATGTCTTTGTATTATGTCGAAAGTTGTCTACAATCTTATGTAAAAGAGTAATACATTTAACCCATAGTTATATGGTGTTGTATTTACTTGTGTAGAGTATTTGTCCATGGTATTGTATTAAGAGATGTTATTTTGGAGAATTATATTATCCCACATGCAATATGTGAGAGTAATTCCTCCTCATCTCTTAGTATATAATAGGGTCAAGTGAGTCTCTACATATCATGCATTCTTGATGTAGTAGTGGTACTATTGTGACACTGTTGTACATCATCTATATTCTTTGGGGTATTTGTGCTTTGCTCTCTTGTAAGATTGGAGAAGACATTTTGGAGATAATAGAAGACTACCTTCCCGTGGATGTAACCCATTAGGGTGAACCATGTATATCGGTGTTCTCTTGTTCTTTTCTTTTCCTATTTTTATCTTTTATGATATGTTGTTGGTTGCTTAGATAGGTTAACTAGTTTAGCTTGACTCTACTGTTCTAACATGGTATCAGAGCAGGTTGCTATGATCTAGTACCTTCTATAGCTTTCAATCAATAATGATTATCATTTGGGCATTGTCATTTTGTTGTAGATTTGCTTTCTATCTGGTAGCCATTAGGCTTCTCTTCAGATCTGAGCATATTTATGCATTTTTTCCTTTTAAACTTAATCCTAACTTGTTGTGTAAGATTTTTGCAGATTTTTTTCAAGGGTTTCTTGATGGTTTTTCTGTAGATCTACATGATTTCGAGGCTCCCCTCAAGGAGATCTTTCTTTCGATTATAAAAACGATAATTATACAAAAGGGCAGTAACTTTCTTAGTTTTTACCGAAATTTTTATTATAACCTATTTTTGGAATTGGAACAACTATTATGAATCCAACTTCGTGGCCATAATAGAAAACTAGGCATTTCTAGGCTTTCTTTCGGTAATAAAAACAACAGTTATAAAAAAGGGCTGTAACTTGGTCATTTCTTACCAGATTTTTTATTATAACCTATTTTTGGAATCAGAACAACCATTCTGGATCCACCTACATGACCAGAACAAAAGATTGGGCTCTTTTGGGCACATTGTTTAAAAGGCTTGTAAGTAAAAGTTTCTCTTTCCTTTACTGTTTTTCTAACTGTGTTTTTTACAGATTCAAATCAGTATGGTAAAGTATTTAAGTTTTCTATTATTCATTTTTTGCATTTAGATTTTGCTTCTAATAATGTTTATTAAGATATTATTTCTTGTTCTTGCTATATATTTGTCTCACATTTCTATATGGAAATATTGACATCTTTTAAGGACATGGATCTCTAGTATTTTGTCATGATGATAGCTATAAACCATTTAATGCTTAATATTTTTTAAATATACCTAATAATTAATTTGTTCTTTTCTTTGTTTTGTTTATAATTTTTTTTTATATGAACAATCTCATATGTGTTATCTTGTGATCATTATTTACTTTATTTATATATTATTGCTGACCTTTGTGTAAAAGCAATTTCATTCTTTTATAAGTAATATATTTATGATCATTATAGGCTCTTGCTAATTAAATTCTTAAGTAAAATCATTTTTTTTAATCTATGTGATATCATATTTTTTGGCTTGTCATAAGTTATTTAATTGGGATATAGTTTCTTTTTCATGTATTGCAGAGATTGTATCTAGTTCCTGTGCTATTTGTCTCTGACATTCCAATATAAAAGCATTGACATTTCCAAGGCATTTCTTCTCTTGCATATTTACATAGTGTTAACAAGAAATGAACCCATAATTAAGACCATTAGTGACTTGTCATTTCATAATTTTTTATAAGTGATATCATGAGTTGCTCATAATTTTCTATATGTTGATTATATTAAACATTTTGATTTATCTATATCTCATGTCATGCTTATTTCGATTATCTTTTACTCAATATTTATATGGCTTTGAGCAATCTTTAAATCTTGAACTATTTATCATGAGCACCTTGTTCTTGTTGCAATGAGATTTCTATTCTTATGATTGCAGAGGTTATCTTGTTCCTACTTGTCTCTAACATTTCTATATGGAAGCATTGGCATTTTTAGGGCATTCATCTCTTGTATATTAACCTCATACTAATAAGAAATGCACCTATGCTTCAGATTAGTTGCTTGATGACTAAATTTTCATGTATTTAAGTGAAATCTTTGGCTCACTATTTATATGTTGTGGCTGACACTTAATGTGCAAAAGTAACTTCATTTTCCTTAATGAGCAAGTTAGTCTTTTATTTGATCATATTATGTTGGCATTCCTTTATATGATGTTTGCTAACCTTTGGTATATAAACATTTTCATTTTTGTATGAGCAATTTTGTTTTATGATCTTTATATGCTTTAATCTTGAAAGTTCTTGTGCAAATAAGTTCTCTGTTTAGGATTTCACCTTATTCCAGAAATAATAAAGCACCATCTTCTACTGTTAAAGTCATGACGTTCATTTGTATGATATCATTTTCGATGTATAGACCATTGGGGTCTTGTTTCTTCGATGTTTGAGGTCTTCTACATATATTTATATTGCACCTTGATTGGAAGAATGTCTGCTATCTGCATGTGTATTGGCCATCTGGTTTATTTGTACACTATTGTGGTGTTCTTAGCCACACGTTTTGTTGTATTGGCTGTCAGAAGGTATCTGTACACTGGTGTGGATTTTATATTAGAGTTCTTCAGCTATCATGTATGGTTGTGATGATTCTTGTTGTGATCTGGGCATCTTGCGATTGGATTACATCACATGTTCTCGTCATTTTATTGTTGGGTCTTTCATCGTACAACTTGGTTCGTGTGCACTTTTATGATTAAGTAAGAAGCGGTTGTTCATTGTCAAATTTCATCAGTCGAAGTGTTCTCCTTTTTCAGCTTTGGTTCTTCTGGAAGTTGTCATCAAGGGGGAGCAGTGATGACTCCTTCCTTCCTTAGTGTTAGTGTGGGCCCTTCTTCTAGCCATTATTAAGGGGGAGTATTGGAATATATTATATTCCTTGGAAGGTAATAATGTCTTTGTATTATGTCAAAAGTTGTCTACAATCTTATGTAAAAGAGTAATACATTTAACCCATAGTTATATGGTGGTGTTTTTACTTATGTAGAGTATTTGTCCATGGTATTGTATTAAGAGACGTTATTTTGGAGAATTATATTATCCCACACGCAATGTGTGAGAGTAATTCCTCCTCATCTCTTAGTATATAATAGGGTCAAGTGAGTCTCTACATATCATGTATTCTTGATGTAGTAGTGGTACTATTGTGACACTATTGTACACCATCTATATTCTTTGGGGTATTCGTGCTTTGCTCTCTTGTAAGATTGGAGAAGACATTCTGGAGATATTAGAAGACTACATTCCCGTGGATGTAACCCATTAGGGTGAACCACGTATATCGGTGTTCTCTTATCCTTTTCTTTTCCTTTTCTTATCTTTTATGATATGTTATTGGTTGCTTAGATAGGTTAACTAGTTTAGCTTGAATCTACTATTCTAACAACACATTGGTGCGTTTATACAACACAACAACACTAGTACGTTATACCAACAAACTGCATCATGAATGACCGAAACACATATATAATTTTATGGAAATGAAAAAGGGGAGTTTCACCATTATCGATGCTATATATATAAACACACCGACTGTAGACAACTGAAATGGAAAACCAAAAAAAAGTTTTGTGTCGTATCTCCATAGTTGTGCATGGTAACGATACGCACCCATGTGCGTTTTGGAAACCAAAACACATCGAATTTGATGCATTCGTTTTTTTTCAAAATAACAAAAAAATAGGGTCGAATCGTTAAAGATTTGATCCAAACAATGATCCCATCTCGCCCTAATATATATATATATATATATATTCACAAATTCAATAAATCTAAACTACCTTAAAGGTGAAATCACAATTTCGTAAATAGTAGAAGGATTTAAACCTTAATATACAATTTTGCAGCCACAACAAACGAAAAGAAGGACATAAAAGAGAAGGGTTGCAACATTAGATGTACGTATGAAGTTTTTTTTTTAATCTACTTAATTTCTAAATTAGATAATAAAATTTACAATATTATTTACATTAAAATTTAACTACGCAGGGTTTTGTCTCATTCAACATACCTGACAATTTTCGATCTTCAGAATAATCTAGTTGCTCCAAAGACCTATTGTGTAAGTCCCAGTTCGAAAGCTCTCTCCTGAAATTTTCAGCAAAAGAATGAATTAATGTTTATGTTTTTTTGCTTTTAAACACACTTTTAAATTACTTTTATGAACTTAAAATTGCCACCATTTTTCTGTTTAGGGAAAAAATAGTTTGTGCGGTTTTTTTTGAACTTTCAATAATTTGGTACGCCCATGTCTATGACGCACTGGTGCGTCACCTCATAAGACATGTTGATATCCCACAGCTTAAAAAAAGGTCCGCCAGTGCACATCTACTTATTGCGCGCACCGGTGCGCTTGTATTAATTAAATGCACTAGAATACAAAACAACGGTAAGAATGCATGTATAAATATCTGTTACCAAATGTAGCGGATATTTCTACCGCGGGAGATTTTGCAAAGGATATTTCACATTGTGTTTATATTTATTACGCACCAGTACGATGATTGTTAATTAGGAATCAACATCCCATTAATTGAAAAAATTTGCATTCATCGGTGCACATCTATATGTTACACACCGGTGCGTTTATATTTATGACACACACTGGTTGGAATAACTATGTATAAATATCCGCTACCAAGTGTAGCCAATATTTTCTCCCGATTGAGCTTTTGTGAAGATTATTTTCACGATGCATTTATAGTTGTTGCGCACTAGTGCGTCTAGTATGTTTAAGCACACTCGCGCATGTATATTTAAATAGACGCATCGTTAAAAAATTTAATGTTGGGTTTTTGTGTTTCCACCTAAAACTTTATATTCTTGTCAATTTTTCTTTTATTATTCAATGAAATCAATTACAATATATATATATATATATATATATATATAGCTTAAACTCACCTTGTTCATATATAATGCTTTCTAAACTATATTGAATGTTAGATTGGAATACAGTTCTTGAATTTTTTTATGATTGTAGAGATGTATATTGATTGTTTATTTGCCTCAAATGTAGGGAGAAAAATTTGTAGTATCAAATGGCCAATTCTTCAGATTCAAGCTCATTCCATCATGTTCAAAGTTTGATGAGATCTCCCTTTCCATCCCTAACAAGTTCAAGTTTTATTTATATTGACTATTTATTTAAATTTATGTTACTTGTTGATGTGAATATGAAATTATATCAAGTTATTCTTTATTGCAGGATCCTAATTCACATTCGAGTTTGGATGCTCAAGACATAGATCCACCGGTTCCAAAATGTTGTAAGCTCTTATAAGGGGCAAGACATTGTAAGCAGTTCATAGATGAAAATGGGTAGCCACTTTACCCCGCAAATTGTAACATGTCGTCTTCAAGCTGCAATCCTAGTTCATTTATGATGATTCGTCATGAGCTAGAATTATTTTATGAAACCCCAATAGTTTTTGGTTGTTCAAAAAGTTCAGGGTTGAAGGAGAACCCTCGGCGTGTCACATTCACCCATTACACCAATGATATATTACCCAATGTTGATGGTATAATACCCCATACTACAGTAAAGAATCCAATAGGTGATATAGAAAAGACATGCAAGAACTCTTCTTTATACTCTTTTTTGAAAAAATTGGAACACAAAACAACTATGTCTCATTCTCTATTGATGAACTCTTTTGGTTATGTTTAGTCCACTAAAAGTTCTAGTGATTCAAAGTATGATTTGAATGTCACTCAACCCATCTTTACTAGAACATACAAAAGTTGCATGAGTTGAGAGAAAAACTGTCCAAGTACACATCGATGTCCGTCCAATTGTTGGAGGGTAGCGATGATTCCCCCCTTCTAGTGAATTTGCAAATTAAATATCAAACTTCTTACAATCGCGCTTTGTATGGTGCTTGGTCGTCTTATCTACATGTGCTTGATGTTGGGAATGAATTCTCCTTTTGTGGTAATCATTTTATGATTGCGAAGTATAATATTGATGTTGCAAATGTTGGGTTGTTTATCCTTTCACATGTACTTGTTCCTCCCAAACAGTTGGCATAACTTATGTTAGATTACGATCCTATCTATTGTCAGTTTGATTACTTGAATACTGTTATATACAAGCATAACATTGCCATGTATAGTATGTGCATGAATGGAAATGTTTCTGGAAACTTTAACAAGAAGAACCTATTATATATAAATGGTCATCCACACACTCATGGGAATATAGCAGGGTTCGTGAAAGTTATAGGTGCTCTTTATTTTCTAGAAATTGCTCATTTATAGGTGCTCTTTATTTTCTAGAAATTGAGGAACACTTCAACGACTAGAAGTTATTTATGAAAAGGAAATTGTTAAGATTTGATGTTGTACATGCAATACTTAGTCTATCTCCCGGTGACAAATTGTTAATAAAATACAACTTTCATATACCACCAATCACTCATTAGAGACGTCTTTCACTAGGATTACCCTTAGACATTCCATTGGGGTGTAAGACAAAAAAACATTGATTAGTGGTATTTGTCAATTTACAATGGGAGCCATGTTAATGTATTACTTAGTTTGAAATTATGTTTTATAAATTGAATTTGAAAATGTGTTGCTCAATTTTAAATTTCTATATTTAATGTGGAATTGATGTTAACTTAATGTTTAATCTGAACGTTTGCTTTATAAATTGTTTGCAGCTTATCATTTTGTATTGGAAACAATTCTTGTGCTTCTGAAATGATTGTTTTGAATAATAGTAGATCAAACCAATTGCATTGTGCTTACTAACATCATTGATGTAATGTTCAATATTTTTTAAATAAAGATTGTGACTTTGAGCGACCTACCTACCATCTTCTGTTGCACCCCGATATGATGTCAAATCGAGAGAAGGTTAAAAAAATAGCACAACTTGGAGAGAAAGCATAGCAAACATGGTTGAATCAACAACCCATTCAATTTCCACTACGTCCATCCTCACTAATTAGGAATTTCTAGTGTGATAGTAGTTCTTCACATTTTGGCAATGGAGGAAATGAATTAGACGTTGGTATGGATGATTTATGACGACAAAGGAGTTCCATGGATGTAATGTTGTTTCATACATTCCAGGACAATGAGCTAGGGGATGACGCTTGTATCACTGAAGCCTTCTTCGAAAGCCTTAAAATGACAAATTCCACACCTCTCTTTGAACCTAGCCAGTCAAAGTCTACACAGTTGGGGATGACAATGTTACTGTACAACTTGAAAGCTAAGTATGGCATGTATGACACCAATTTCTCAATGACGTTGAGGTTAATTACCATCAACTACATTATATTTTGAGGAATCTTGTTACACAATGATCATTGCAAATGGTTGATTTTATGAATGTTAAGTGACATTCTATAATTGTATTTCCCACTAACTACAGGTTATTCAAAGATAAGGTACTTTCGAATGATAATGTATTTCCTGGAAGTTGTAAGGAGGCAAAGGAAATGTTGAAAATGTTGGGTGTTGAGTACATATCATATCATGTGTATCCCAGTGATTGTATTATATATAGAGGTGAATATGCAGACAAAGAGATATGTACAAAATCTGGGCATGGAAGGTACACATAATCGAATAATAAGGATAAAGCACATGGTCCTCCTCATAAGATATTGAGGCACATGCCTATAATCCCAAGGATTCAAAGGCTCTTTCATTGCAAAGAATTAGCTATGTTGCATGGATGGCATGCATTTCATTGAAGTGAGGAAGGAGTGTTGCAAATTGCAACAGATTCAATAGCCATGAAGCATATAGAGGATACATGGCCCAATAAATTTAAGGATGAAGTACACAACCTTATATTGAGCATATCCATTGATAACATCAACCCATATTCCCAACCAGAAAACACCTATATTGTTTGGCTTGTAATGGTGATCAATAACAATATTCCCCTCATTGTTGTCTGTAAAGAATGGAAATCTTATGTTGGCTCTTATAGTCCTTGGTAGAAGACAAGCAGAGAATATGGATGTTTACCTACGACCATTGATCAAAGAGTTTAAGGCATTATGGGAAGGGTTACATGTATATGATGTATTGAGACCCATCCCTTCAGAGAGGAGTTTTATGTTGCATGGAATATGTGTGTACACCACACATGATTTTCCAGGGTTGGGAGTTTGCTCAGGTAAATATGTTGTTTGATCTGTTTATATTCAAATAAATATTTTTTGGCATATTTAATTCATTGCGATTATCTTGATCTTAAACACTGACAACGTGTTGTGTATACCATAACATCGCAGGTCTTGTAACAAAAGGTCATCATGGATGTAAATGTTGTGGAAATTATATTAAAGATAGGTGGTTCAAATACTTATGAAAATCAGTGTATGACTTCTCTAGGTTATTCCTCCCATAAAACCAACCTTATAGAAGAGAAACATCTTCTTTCAATGGTAAACTAGAGAGAACCCAAACGTCTAACGTCTAAAATAATGACACTGACTGACTCGCTTAGGGCATATGACAGAGAGAAGGAGAAGGAAATTGCAAAGATGTTTGATTCAAATGGGGAACCTATGTTCGATGGTCCTGATTCTTCGACACCTATGATGAGAAAATGCCCGAAGGGATGAACAAGAAATTGATATTTTATGAGCTCCCATATTGGTAGTATCTTAAGATTTCCCACTTGCTAGATCCATGCATATATTTAAAATGTTTCATTTTCTTTGTGGCATCACATATCATCAAAAAAACATGACAAGTTTAAATTCAAGAAAGATATTATTTCTTCAAATACTAAAAGGAAGCACTTGCTAAGATAAGAAAATAGAGGAGAGGATGGACCACGAATGTCAGGGTGTTCAATTGGATAAGCTTTCGCACCAGTGCTCTTGGGTGAATATGCACTAAGAAATGGTAAAAATGAATTTTATAGTGCAACTTGTTTTTTTATTAAACTCAATTCGGGTGTGTTTCAAAAGCACATGGGTGCGTGATTCAAAACTCAATGCACCGTTGAATAGGGTTTTTAAAACTTTGACAAGTATTTTGTCAATTTTTTTAATGTTAAAAGCCAATGACTTTGTAAATTATAAACACACTGATGATTTTATTATAAATACGCACCATTAATCAATGTTTGCAAATTCAATTTAAATGGATTATACAAAGAAATTTTGTATAATAGAGTACGATGTGTTTATTTATTGAACAAGCACCAGTGCATTTATGTTAATTGTGCGCATTGATATTATATTTCATGTTAAAATATAAATTGAGATAGGTTTTTTAAAAAACACAACATGATTTCCAATGATTTTTTAATGTTTACTACCGGTGCGTTTGGGAAAACTCAAACGCATCGGTGCTTATATTATAAAAACACATCGTTAATCAGGGTTTTGTAATTTCATTTTAAAAGAATTTTGCAATCAAAATTATGAATAGCAGAAAGCGATGCGTTTATTTATTAAACATGCACCAATGTGTTTTGTGTTATCATGCGCATCGGTATTAGATTTCTTAGTAAAATATAAATTGAAATAACAGTGCATTTAAGAATATTAAACACACCTGGGGGTGATATAACAAGCGCACTAGTGCATTTAATACATGTAAACACACTGCTTAATCGTTTTGTAAATAACACGAGTTTTAAATTAAATTTTTGTTGATTCATATTTTTCCTCGATTTCAATGCGGTATCATTTATTTTGCACTAGTAGTGTGACATTATATGTAACACATTGGTGCGTGTCCAAAGAAAACACATCGATTGAAAAAATATCTGCTACACTCTCTGCCTGCTCATCTCTATTAGTAACCTCTGCTATAAACAGATTTTTCAACCTTTTTTTTAATGGGATTTCTCTATAACCTTTGTTAGAGGGCCTTTTCCTTGTAGTGTCACCTCTTATGGGTACTTTTAACCTACCTTTGTCGATATTTTACATATGCTCTTCTCCCATATTTACCACATCATCTATCATCATTGTGACTATATATATTTGTTCAAGGGTACGTTCAAATCAATAGTTTGAGCTTTCACACTTAATCCATCCTAAATGATTTTTCGTTGAGAAAGATCCATGGGTAGTAACCAATCCATCATAAATGGGTTCAATTGGGTCAAGTATGGTTTTATTTACAGTTGAAGGAGTTTTCCAAGGAATTCAAATGGATTCTTTAGATACCAATCAAAATCTCCACCTTAGGGAGGGGTATGATCAACTTACTTTGCACATTTGGGTTGTCAATTCTCCTTCTTTCAATGACTTCCGAGACACAATTTTTCTTTTTTATGAAGCCATCTTAGATTCATTGTCTAGCTCAAAGCAACCTTGTGAAGATATGCATCATTTATCATATTTTCTCCCCAATATTGAGAATATGGAGGTCGACCCTTATAGCCTTTGTTTGCCTTAGTGATCTTGGTTAGTACTATTGCCCCATACTTAAACTAGATGTGTTCACATAGGGTAAATTGGCCAATATTTCAAAAAATTTGTGCATTGATATCTCCTTAAAACCTATCATCATCAAAACATTTGATTGGGGATGATTGTTCACCTTAGGAGATTGAAGGTTACACTGCCATTTTCAATTACTTTCTTCTTGGTCCTATGAAGAAATTCCCTATATTGATCCTCAAATCATCAAACATGAGATCAAAACAATGTCAAACTTGCTTGACAAAATATACAGCTAATCAATGCAAGGTCAAGGTGGAGAAATTTCTCCACATTGCCTTCATTTATCTTGTCCCTTTAACGAAATAGGTATCCAATCCTATCCCAATAGACAAAAATCAAGATCTATTTCAGTCTACATTGATTTTAAGGATTTGAATAAGGATTGTCCAAAAGACAATTATCCTACCCCTTTCATTGATTATATTATTGATGAATGCACTAAGAATGATATATTTTCTTTCATAGATGGTTTCATTAGTTATAACCATATATAGATTCAACTCAAAGGCTAGTAAAAAACAATATTTATCTATGCTTGGGGTACTTTGCTTATTGCAAGATGCCATTTGGTCTTAAAAATGTTGGAGCCATGTTTCAGTTGGCCATATATTATGCTTTTCAAAATGTGGAGCACATTATTGAGGCTTATTTAGATTATTTAACTACCCATTCCATACCTCAAGGTGACCATCCAACTCATCTTAATTTTGTTTTCAAATGATTTTTATATTATAACATTTAATTGAACCCTCAGAAACACGTATTTTGTGTGGGAAAAATGACTCAATGGTGAACTAAATCTATTTTTCTTGTAGGTTGCAAACATGAAAATTTATCATGAGTGGGATAGTGTAAAAAATATTATAAAGAAAAGAAACAAATTAAGACAAACATAGGAGCTATTTCAAGAATTAAATTTTCCAAAATGATATGAAAACAAACACAAGAGATGGGATTCAACCAAATTGTATATGTCCAATGGAAAATAATGTATAGAACGATATCACCTTCATGAATGTAGCTTCCAAAGGAGAAACCAACACTCCCTTTTAGAAGGGTCCTTTGATGTCTCTCTAATTTCTCCTAAACTAACTTGGAATGATGAAGGAAAACACTTGCTTCTTGAGGAAGAAGTCAAGGGAGATTGAAATTCCAATGAGTGGTAAGAATGTTAATGAAAGAGATGTCTTCCAAAAAAATTATTGTAGCATGACCTTGTTAAAAAGTTTCCTTGTAGAATGCATACCTATGGATTCCTTTTATATCCAAAATGGATGTCTTCAAATAACTATCTCAACTTGTGAATACTCCTCTTCATGAAGTGGATTTTAAGTACAAGGATGGGGTTGATAAATTTCTAATTATATGGTAGAAGTCAATTCAAACCTTTGGCTCTCAAATTCATTTGGGAAGCTTTGAATGCACCATGGACTTTATGAATTCAAACTTTTGCATAATAACATGGGTATTGAAGGATTTTGCATGTGATGTTGCTCGGGTTTTCCCTTTGTGAAGTTGTGATAGTCAACAAAATTTTGATTGTGCATTAATAAATTCAATCCACATGTTGATTTTTTTTTTTTAATGAAAGTAATGCTTTGTTAATTGCATGATATATTTCTCTAATAAACACAAAAATGTCATAGATGTTGTTGGGCTAGGAAAAGTGCATAAGGAAGAACCTGATGTGAAAGCGCAAGAGGAAAAATGGGTGCACGACGAAGGCAAATCAGGAAGAGGATAGCTACGACGAGTAAGGCAGATCCGAGTCGGTGGAAGAGGCAGGTAGAAGAGTTAAAACAGAAGACTACAGAAGGACAAACCAATGGAAGATGAAGGACAATTTTGCAGCTAGTTACGATTGGTACAGAAGACTGAAGGATGTTTCTACGGCTAGTTAAGGATGTGGTTAATGTCATGCAGAACTTTAGTAGCTATGTATGGGCTGGAATTTAATGTAATTGCAGATATTTTGTAACCACTTGAGTCTGTAATAACTGATTAGTACTCAGCTGACCCTGCATGGTCTTGAAAATACTATAAATAGGAAGAACCCACTCTGTATAAGGGTTCATTCAGTGAGTTAGCTTGAGTTCCTTTTTGGTTCAGTAAGTAGGTTCAGTAAGTAGGTTCAGTTAGTAGTTTATTATTGACTTAGAAGAGGAGTCTAGTAGAAGATTGTCGAGCAGCAGATCTTGCAGCTGAGTGCACAGTCCGCTAATAAAGTAGAAGAGTCGATCTAGGTAGTGTGTAGATCAGTAGGATTAGATAGAAGCAATAAACCAGAGAGCACGAGAGCAAGAAGATTGAGTAGGAAAGACATGTCTTAAGAATAGTCTGCGCATTGCAGGCTGCAAGGTGCTACATATATTTCACATGCTATATGAAGAGCACCTTGGTGGTTTTTCTCAGATGGGTTTCCACGTTAATTTCCTGTGTTGAATGATTGAATGATGTTGGGTGTTATGTGAATGGTTATTTGCTTTATATTGTTACAATTACTGTTGAATGAATGTTTAAGGCATTGTCGACATGTATGTATGAGTTCATGGCTAAATCTGATAAGTTCTAATATAAGTCATGCACTGTTCATTATTCCTGAGGAATCAACTGCGTCGCACAGTTGCGCTAGTTGTTAAGGTTTAACAACAAGGTCGCGTCGCTCGTGTGCGGTGACACCTAGTTGTACTTGTATTGCACAGTAACAGACTCCATCCTCCTATCTCTATTGAGCGCCTTGGCTGCATGCCAAGGGACTATATTCCTTCGCCAATTGCGAAAACATTATTATGGAAGTTACACATTAAGATATATTGGGTGAGACTGCGCATGCCTTGCGGGTGTTGCCGACTGAGCTTGCTCTATTGGGCCAATGTCCTGGGCGTTTTGTTGGTATTGTGTTGTTGTTAAACCTCGGGTTGAGACGAGAAGGTATATTATCCCAACAAATGGTTCCGTTGATGGGACCTTAATCATTTAAGTCTAGGGAAATGTTGTGGCATTCGACAAAGAACGAAATAGAGGATTGGTTGGAGTCTAAGACACTAGCATTCACGCAAGAGGAGAGCGCGAGATCGCGATTGAACGCAAAAAACTGGGTAGACGAGTCCATACATTGCGATATTCACGAGATCTTTTTTTGTAGATTTTCCTATTGTATTGCACAAGTGGTTGTCAAGATTGGTGACTAGGAAGACAAATTTCTAGAGAAGAGAAGCGGTTGAGTGGAGCGATCAGTTGGTTCATGAGTTAATCAGTGTAAGTAACACCATCTCTAGATCTGTTGATTTTTGGGTCGGCAGTATTCTACAAGGATATATTATTGAGTTTACAGTGGACACTATAACCTCATACAGTGAGGCTGAAAGAAATTTTTTCCATGGACCACGAATAAGGTATTTGCTATCTATAAGCGCGTGGATAAAGATGTTAGTTTATGAGAAGGGAATCTTGCAGTTGAGTAGTTGAGCCGCACACCCGAAGGAGGGGATATGTTGCGGATGACCTATCGGGAAGATGGGAAATGGTGAGATAAGATGTTCCCAGGAAGTACAAAACCTGAACTAGAAACTAGAGTCCTAAGGAGTGGAAGGAGGTTCGGATCAGGGAAAAGAAGAAAGACAGAAGGAGGACGACATACTCCTAGTCTATTTGAAGAAAGTGAGTATGAACTTCAGTCGCAGCTGGATGAAGGATCTTGTGTCGAAGAGGAAGAGTATCAGCCAATATCTGAAGTAGAAGAGTCAAAACAATCCGTAGAGACACCAAGATCAGGACGCGACTACATCACACCAGGAGTATCATTGGAGATAAGGTCTAGAGCCTCATCTCCTAAAATAATTGCTAATACTCAGTGTTAGTACTGCGACTAGCGCGAAGGACAAGACACCTCCATTAAATTCTTTACCAGATAAACCTGACACCAACTCAATGGCTAGGGCAGATATTCAGTTACCCACATTCAATGGGAATGGAGCTGAGGATCCAGAGCAACATTGGTTCCTCTATGAGGCTGTTTGGCTGGTTCCACTAGTTCATAATGCAGACATAAGAAAGGTGCATATGATCACAACACTGAGGGGTCATGCACTGGATTGGTATATCAAGTTTTGTGCCACACCGATTGGAACCCCACATAAGACTCTTGAAGAAATACGAGTCGCAATGATCTCTGAGTTCAAAAAACATAAATCCGAGTCACAATGTATCACTGAGATAAAAGAGATAAAACAAGCATTGGTAGAGACTGTATGGGATTTTGACCAGTGGTTAAAATATGATGGCCAAAGTAAGTTTCCAGATGTTGGATGTGCAAAATAAAGAGTGGTTTATTGCTACGCTATTACCACATATCTGAGGTCCATTGATGCAACAAAAGATTGAGTCGCATACAGAAGCGCTAGAATTGGCCATGAAGCTCGAAGCTTCGCCAACCGACGATGGTGCCAGAGGAATGGTCCAGGTAGTTGTCTAATCTAACGATACAGCTACACGATATCAAGAAAGGCAATGAAGCACAAGAATATTTATGGTGTACGAAATGCAGAATGGATGGACACACCAAGGATAATTGTCCGACCTACATGAACTATATCTCATCGGGTGCGCCAAACCCTTTGAGTGCTCACGGACTACCCTGTTGCCGCATATGCCAGTCTAGAGGACATCGCGACAAGGAATGTCTAAACTTGCAAAAGTTGTAAGTATCCTAAGAAACCTCTTCTGTAAATTTTGTAAGTTAGTAGGACATGAAGAGAAGGATTGCAGAGCCTGTTAGCTCCCGAAGGAAAAAACGGTTGATACTTACTTGATGAAGAATGAGGGGAAGGCTTAGGTTGAACCGGCACAAGCATCATATCAGCTTGTGCATTTCCCACCCAATCAGTATCAGAACCAGTATTAGCCTCGGTATGCGCCTCAACAACCATATGCGCAACAGAATCACTATCCACCGCCCTACTAGCAGAATTAGTACCCTCCATAGCAACCACACCCTCAGGGAAGGGGTGGTGGAAACTTCAGAGGAAGAGGAGGAGGAGGAGGCTTTGGTAGAGGAATAGGTCAAGTTACATGCTATAACTGTGGACAACTGGGGCATTATGCCAGAGATTTCCAGGAATCTACAAAAACATGTTCCTATTGCAAAGCATAGGACCATAATGTGGAGTAATGCCCCCAGTTGATCGCAAAGTGGTAGGCTGGGACCATCACAGGTCCTAATCATGCACAGAATCTGAACCCAAACTTGAATCCTAACTTGAATGTTCATATGATTGCTGTTGAGCCAAGGGATCCAAACATTGCTGTCGTAACATGAGGAGGTGTTGTGAATGGGGATGATCAAGAAACCCCGCAAGAACAACTACAGCCACAGGTGAGACCCGAGGCATAGAATAAGGTACCATTTGACATTCAAAAGAAGAAGGAAGTCTTCTTAGAAGTATGACCAGAGTTTGTGGACCTAGAGCAACCATATTCCTCAGCAGAAGTAAGGGAGATGCCTGAACGATTCCAACAGCTATTCCGAAAGCAAATCCTGAAAAAGGTTAGTAAGCTCAAGTCCTTTCTGTCAAGTTACTTAATTATAATGCCAGATAAAGATGCTATCATAGAACTACAAGAACTAATAGAAGAAACTCTAGAAGAGTCGCAACATCGGAAGAAGGTTAACCATGTCAAGAAAAATTTCAAAACTGGGCACGAGTTAAGAATGATTGCGCAGACAGGAGACTACGACATGGATTACATCATCTTAGACTTGGGCTCATACGTCAATATTTTGATGCGACATACCTGGGAGAGTATGGGTAAGCCACGCCTGGACTGGTCTCTTGTCCAGTTGCTACTTACAAATCAGGAAAAGGTCCTACCCATTGGTCGGTTGAGTCAAGTTCTTGTCGAAGTTGAGGGATTGTGCACATTTGCAGACTTTGAAGTCATTAACATTGTCAATGACACGAACCGTTCTCCCACACTACTGGGTATCGATTGGGATATAGATAACCAGACCATTATAAATTTCAAGAAAAGGATTTTCTCATTTGAGGATGACGAGATGAGGGTAGTGTCGTCCATTGATCCATTGGAGGGACACACATACGTCGATCCTGTATACAATGAGGGACAGGGAAATTGTCTCGACCAGATCTATAATGTCACTGCCCTACAAGAAGACTACATCAATCCAATAGTGGATGGAAACTTGAGCTGGAAGAGTGCTAGTTCCTGCACATCAGACTCAGAGAGGCCTTGGAGAATTGGCAAAACAAGATGCATGAGGTCTCTATGAGAAGGTGCACCAGAGTTACAAGGTTTGTGCGACGGGTGGATAATGAGATACGAGAGATGCCCACCTATGAGGGTTTGCCTAACCTTGCAACCTTCTTAAGTGAGTTTGAAGGACTTGTAACAGAGCCGCAACGCTTGTCCGCGTTGGACAATGTGCTAAAAGCTTCTCCTGTCAGATGGTGGGGTACCCACAAGCAGTCCATACCAGATTGGCCACAGTGTAGAAGGTTGATGGAATTCAGATTCGATGAAGAAGTCACCCTCATGAATCATAAGTATTTATGGCTGGAAAACCCCGTCGAACATATTAATCACTGTCGCATGACATTTGCAGAATACCCGCAACAGGAATGGGTCCATCATTTCATACACACATTGGAAATAACACCTAGAACTTGGTATGCATCTATGGATTTGCGACAAGGAACCCAAGATTGGGAAGGGCTCGCTAAGCAGTTTGCGCACACATTTGAATTTGCTAATGAGCAACCTATAGTTGATTTTGTGCTTCAAATGATAAAAGAGAAGATCTTTGCTGAAATTCCTGTCGAAGAGGCCAATTCTCACTAGTGCAGTGCGACCATTCAGCAATGGATGGCCTGCTATAATCTAATCAGAGACCTAGATGATGATCTGACTAACATAAACATACCGGAATCAAAGCACACGCACATAGTAGACGGAAGTGGTATTTCAAGTGACCAGTTCCTTAAGCCACTGAAAATCAAGAAGGTCAACATTGGGTCACCAGAGAACCCAAAGTTCGCCAATATAGGAGATTTTTGGGATGAAGAGACAGTCGCGAAGATCACAGACTTGTTGCATGAGTATCAAGACCTATTTTCTACCAATTTCTCTAAGATGAAGGGAATAGTCGGTGACCTGGGAGAGATGAAAATACCCTTGAAACCAGATGCTAAACTTGTTAAACAACGCCCGTATAGACTGAATCCAAGATATACAGAGAAGGTAAAATTATAATTGGGTCAGAAGCTCAACGAAAGAATCATTGAACATGTCGAGGAATCATAATGGATCAACCCTATAATGATCCAAGATAAGAAGACAACAGGTGAAGTCAGGATCTGTGTCGACCTAAGGAAGCTCAATGATGCATATCTGCATGATCCATTCCTGACACCATTTATAGATGAAGTACTTGAAGGCATCAGAGGACAAGAGATGTATTCATTCACCGATGGCTTATTTGGCTATCATCAAGTCAGAATCGTGAAGGAGGATTGCCACAAAATGACCTTTGCTACAAAATGGGGATTCTACCAGTATACAGTAATGCCCTTTAGACTCAAGAATGCACTTGCTATTTTTTCTAGAATAGTAGTCTCTGCTTTTAAAGATTTTATTCATAAATTTCTTGAGGTATAATTTGATGATTGGACTGTGTTTGGTCTAGTAAGAGACCATATTGAGAGTTTGTGCATTATGCTGGCCTGTCGTCGCCAGTATCAGATTGCACTTAATTCTAAGAAATGCATTTTTTGTGCATCATTTGGTGTGCTGTTGGGTCCCGTCGTATGTTGCGACGATATTTTAGTCGACCCAACAAAATTTGTGATTATCCTTGACTTACCAGCACCTACATCAATCATTCAACTCAGATCAATGATAGGACACACATGATACTATAGAAAGTTCATCAGAGGCTACGCCGATATCACTGCACCTATGGAGAAACTGTTAAAGAAAGATGCCTTGCTATGGTCTATGCACTTCAGCAATTCCGACACTACTTGTTGGGTGGGCATTTCAAAATGTACACTAACCATTTGAATTTAAAATACCTAGTCAACAAGCCAGTGTTGGGGGGAAGATTTGTTGATGGCTCCTCTTGTTTCAAGAATTTGACTTTGAGCTCATAGTTAAACCTGGTCGATTGAATGTCGGGCCAGACCACCTATCAAGGATTGAAAGTGGTGAGGAACCAACTAGCCTGGAGGATAACTTGCTTGATGCACAACTATTTGCGATCGACATGATGGACGACCAGAACCATGAGTTTAACACTATCATTCATCTGCTAAGCACATGCTATGCACCTGAAGCATTATCAATTAGTCAGAAGAAACACTTGGTTGTCAGAGCTGATAATTACACATTGATTGTGGGTCATTTGTACAAGCTTGATGCGGATGAGATACTGCGTTGATGTGTCTTAAACTATGAACAACCTTGGGTAACGAGTGAAGCAAATAACGATGTCGCAGGAGGACACTACGCTGGAACAATAACCGTGCGTAAGATATTCTAAGCAGGACTATGGTGGTAGACCATACATATGGATACTAAGAGTTTTTTTGGCACTGTGATATCTGCTAGAGAACAAGAAAGTTGTCACGCTGTGTCGAGATGCCGCTTGTGCCGCAGATAACCCTTCAAGCATTCGACAAGTGGGATGTTGATTTTGTTGGACCCATCAGCCCACTAGGGAAGAGAACTGGTGCACACTACATTATCACTACAATAGACTAATTAACCAGATGGGAAGAAGCCACGCCTATTAAATATTCCACCGGTGCAACTGTGACAAAGTTCTTATTTGAAAATGTGGTGACCAGGTTTGGCTGCCCAAAAATTCTACTCAGTGACCAAGATACGCATTTTGTTAACAAAATGATTGTTGAGATTACTACAGAGTTTCAGATCCAGCATAAGAAGACCACACCTTATCATCCTCGGGCGAATGGAACGGTTGAATCCTTCAACAAGATTCTAGAGAATGCATTAAACAAAGTGTGCAACGTGCACCGAGATGATTGGGACCAAAAAGTGTCAGTTGTGGTATGGGCGCATAGCACAACTGACACTTTTTGGTCCCAATCATCTCGGTGCACGTTGCACACTTTGTTTAATGCATTCTCTAGAATCTTGTTGAAGGATTCAACCGTTCCATTCACCCGAGGATGATAAGGTGTATATCACAACTTGCAAGCAATTGATAGGACACACCCCATTCATACTGGTGTATGGAAAGGAAGTTATCATGCCAATGGAATACATTGTGTCGAGCCTACGAATTTATGCACTGACGGAGATGACTGATGGAGATGGTGTCGAACAAAGGTTGTCACACCTTGTTTAGATGGAAGAGGAACGCTTTGTCATAGGCTTCCATCAGATGGTCAAGAAGCAGAGACAAAAAGCATGGCAAGATTTCCATATCCGGGTTAAGCCATTTAAAGTCGAGGGATTTATGTTGCTGTATGACAACAAATTTTTCAAACATCCAGGAAAGTTGAAAACACATTGGCTAGGGCCATACACGATCGCACACATCACTGTTGCAGGCACAGTAAAATTGCAAAAAATGGACGTGACATACGTCCCAGGTATGGTGAATGGAAGTCGCCTGAAACCATACTATGATGGTCACAACAAGCTTGGCTAAGATCGTGCGCAAAAAAAAACTACATGGAAACTATTCTATCGCACGTCTGCGACAAAACCATGCAAAACGAAGGAAAAGGTAGGACTGGTAGGATTCCCAACATTAAAGTGAAAATATTTGGTGAAGATCGAGACAGTCATGATAGTTAAGTGTCATTAATTTGACGAGATATGAGGATAATGACAGTGTGTTTTTTGATCCCATCAGCCGTCCGTGTCATAACTGCCATAACTTCCCTGACAGGTACAACTCAAAACTCGAGTATTTGAATTGATGAGGAACACATCGGTCAAAAAAGCCACGTGATGTACAAGACCTTGGCCTCCCATCAATTGATGACTATAGCATGCAAAGGAATATATAAAAAAGGGGCTTCATCGTCAAGCTTCACTTTACGTGCACCTCTGAAGAGAGAACCAGAGCCGAGAAAACCATAGCCGAAGCCTGTAACAGTGAGCGAGCCAAAATCAATGGTTATAGAAATCTCAAGTGCTAGTTATTTGTCCGATGTAACCATCGAACCATCATTCCCAATTGAAGAGGACATCAAATCACTCGAGGTACAACGACTCGAAAAGGAACCAGAGCTAGCATCAATGGCATGACCGAGAAAACCACCAATTGCTACGGCTGGTTCGACCCCTGTTCCACCCCTGGTTTGTGCCCTGCATCAAACCTTGTGCAGAACCCACCAATTGCAGGCCCATGACCAGTTGTACCACCGAGACGTCCTGGAGAGAGAATGATGGGAGAGTCATCCATGCCACTATTGTCAAATAAAATCAAGGCTAAGGGTTTGCAGATATCCCCGAGGACATGATGGAGGAGTATGCACCAGACTCGCCACCCGAAGGAACTAACATCGATAGGGAAGAGGAAAAATTTCCCTAGTATGTTTGGCCGAGGAGAGCTGACGCAAAGAAGGTGACACTTCCAAAAAAAGCGAACACATTCCTAGTGACACCTTGCATTCCTGAAAGAGTACCACTACTGAAGGACGTACTGCTGAAGATAGGCCAACTATCATTCAAAGATGTCGACACCCATAAGTAGTAGGGCTTGGAGAGGAGAAACTATATGCTTACAGTTCAAGCCGAGTTGATGGATCCCCAAATCTTAATACCGATGGAGTGGGCCAGTGGTGTTGAATGCGCGGGACTGTTGAAATTACTGCTCATGCTACACTTCACCTATAGTTTGCAGGCCAATACGTATGTGAAGCAACTCCTTGTCTATTTTCACAGAGGATGTCTATGGCTCGATCGACCCTACCCAGTTGACGTCGAGCTCATCTCATCAATAACAGGATCGCCAAAGACTGGTAAAGACCCTTTACCATATCTGCACTAGAACAAGGATACATCCAAGACGAAGTAGAAGTATCACCTTTAGCGCACGGGTAGGGGGTTCCTCATTGGCACCATAGAAGACATTAGGGTAAGGTTTGTAGCCAGAATCCTATATTGCAAGTTATTGCACAAGATGAGGGAAATTGACTACACCGCCGGTGTAGTATAACTTGCAGAACAGTGTGCAACATGTGTAACTTTCAACTGGTCACAGTTCCTGCTGAATGAATTGATAGATGATGCAGAGCAGGTGCAGGAGGAGTCTAGGAAAAAATTTCATTACTCTTGGTTGCTCATTTTGATCTCTTTTATTCTGTTGTCTGACCCACTAGACTACTGACCGATGGATGTCCTAGTGCTTTGCCATGGCACAAAGTTTCAGAACTTTTGGGAGAATAAATCCAACAAGATCTGTTAGATGGAAAATAACATCAAGTTCTTCCTGCACGCGGAGGCAATGCGTGATGTTATCAGGTGATCCCATAGGGTAAGAGCTGCAGCAGTACATAGAAACATGACATTTATAAACTTCCAGGCCAATGTGCATAACATTATTCTGGAACCAAAGAATGACCCGACCAAGCAAGCACACCAATAAGGGTTCATGATCACTGATGATGATGTGGACAGAATTATCTAGGATTGGACGAAAGAATGGTGCATCCCACTGGAAGAGTCGTTGGATGAAGGCAGAAAATAGGAGGATCCGCTAGCTAACCAAGGTGGGAACACTGGCACAGAGTCGTTGGATGAAGGCAGAAAATAGGAGGATCCGCTAGCTAACCAAGGTGGGAACACTGGCGCAAGCGACAATGCAAGAGATGACCAAGGGAATGGTCACAACAATGACCAACAAGATGGAGAAGGCAATATCAGAGGCGATGGAAAAGGGAATCATACGCTGAGCTCTGATGATGGTGATGATGATGAGAAAGATGGTGACTCAAAGGGAACTCCTATTGATGAGGAGTTAAAGAGAACCTAGTTGCAACGCAAGAAGAGGAAATCAGACAAGTCGGCTAACACTGTTAACTTAGCCGATGAAGATATAAACTTGTTGTCTGATGCCATTGCGGAGGTTTCCAGGGCTAGCTTGAGAGGAATAGGTATGAAGTAGTTGCGATTGACCGACGAGCTAGATGAACATGTAAATAAGCTAATAGAGGCCGTAAACAAAGTCAAAGCCACTGTTGAGTCTGAGACTTATGGCGTGGATCCTAGTGTTCCACTAGTAACACCAGAGCTAGTGCTGCCAATCAAAGTAGAAATCCATGGGCACGCCATGGAGACAGGGATGGGGATGGGTGCGTTTGATGATGTTGTCCAAGAGTTTGACACATTACAGATAAACTTCTCAAAGCTCACATTGGGTGAAGTCTATGTTGTCCAGCAAGCGACTGCGGTCGAGATCAGGCTTAGGGAAAATGTAGTGTCATATCAGGAGACCAAGCAGCAAAGGAAGGCCAAGCAATGTAGGACTCTCATGAGAGAAAAATAACAAGAAATTGTGGCGCATGAGCAAAGCTGCATTGCACTTGCTGAAGCCATTAAAGGCACAGTCGTGGAGTTCCCACCAGAAGCGGTCCAGGAAGATGAAGATTCAACTACTAAGGTTACCATACTGTCGCGGATTGTAGTGGAACTGAATAAGCTGGTTGAGGAGCTTCAAGCTAAGCAGGTATCGAGGACACCCCCTAAGGTACTGGAAGAGTGAAGCATAGCAGTGTCTGAGGCTGTTGCAAGGATAAGAAAAGGAGAAAAACTCTGCATTGAGGCAGTGGAAGCTGTTTCCACAATGTGGGAAGCACTTATCAAGGATGAGACCATAGAAAATATCAAGGCAAATGCGCGGTAAGCTAAGGAGAAAATCACCACGGTAAAGATGAAGAAGCTGCCGTTTAAAGAGAAAGTTATGAAGATGGCTAAGATAAAGCAGTTGCAACAGGAATTCCAAGATATCCATGACCAAGAGCGTACTAGGGAGGCGGAAGTGGAGGCACACCAGTCAGAAGCAGCGTGGATCACAGGCCTTATTCAGCATGTGCAACCGAAACTTCAACACATGGAGCAGTCGCTAGAGGCAGGACCATCAGAACATATCAGTTTCAACCAGGTGGAGCAGATGGTCGCACAAGTGGAGGAAGTAACATCGAAAGTTGCTAAGGTGCAGCAAATTGTGAAGGAATTTCAGGACAAGGTTGGTCCTCCCTTGCAGCCTGGGCCAGAGCTCGAGATGGAGGCGTAAGTTGTGAGTATTCACATTTTTGTGAAGCTATCCATTTTTCTTAGTGGCTTGGGATGAGCTACATGTGAGTGTCGGGGGCTTGTTGGGCCAGGAAAAGTGCATAAGGAAGAACCTGACGTGCAAGCACAATAGTAAAAATGGGCATGCGACGAAGGAAAAGCAGGAAAAGGATAACTGCGACGAGGAAGGCATATCCGAGTCGATGGAAGAGGTAGGTAGAAGAGTTAAAGCACAAGAATGCAAAAGGACAAACCGACGAAAGATGAAGGACAATTTTGCGGCTAGTTATGACTGGTAAAGAACACTGAAGGACATTTCTGCTGCTAGTTAAGGCTATGGTTAATGTCATGCAGAAATTTTGCAGCTAGGTACGGGTTGGAATTTAATGTAATTGCAGATATTTTGTAACCACGTGAGTCTTTAATAACTGAGTAGTACTCAGCCGACCTTGCGTGGTCTTGAAAATACTATAAATAGGAAGAACAGAATCTGTATAAGGGTTCGTTCAGTGAGTTAGCTTGAGTTCCTTTTTGGTTCAGTGAGTAGGTTCAATTAGTAGTTTATTATTGACTCAAAAGAGGAGTCTAGTAGAAGGCTATTGAGCCATGGATCTTGCAGTTGGGTGCGCAGACCACTAGTAAAGTAGAAGAGTCGATCCAGGCTATGTGTGGATCAGTAGGAGTAGATAGAAGAAATAAACTAGAGAGCATGAGAGCAAAAACATTGAGTCATAAATACATATCTTAAGAAAAGTTTGTGAGTTGCAGGCTGCAAGGTGCTACATATATTTCTCATGCTAGATGAAGAGCACCTTGGTGGTTTTTCCCAAATGGGTTTCCATGTTAATTTCCTATGTTGAATGATTCAATGATGTTGGGTGTTATGTGAAGGGTTATTTGCTTTATATTGTTACAGTTACTGTTGAATGAATGTTTAAGGAATTGTCGACATGTATGTATGAGTTCATGGTTAAATCTACTAAGTTCTAATATAAGTTGCGCACTGTTCGTTATTTCCGAGGAATCAGCTGCGTCACACAGTTGCGCCAGTTGTTAAGGTTTAAGGACAAGGTCATGTCGCTCACGCACGGTGACACCCAGTTGTACCCCTGTCGCACAATGACAAACTCCATCCTCCTATCTCTGTCGAGTGCCTTGGCCACGTGCCAAGGGACTATATTCTCTCTCCAACTACTGAAAAATTGTTCCGACATTTACACATTAAGATATCTCGAGTGAGACTACGCCTGCCTTGCAGGTGTTTCCGTTTGTGCTTGCTTTGTCGGGTCGATGTCTTGGGTGTTTTGTTGTTATTGTGTTGTTGTTGAACCTCAGGTCAATATGGGAAGGTAGATTATCCCAACAGATGTATGAAATTTAGGCAATAGAAATCACCCCTTGATGTACGAGGTTAGGAGGTGTAAAATCATCATAATTTTTTTTGTTCTCTTACTTTTGTTTCATATCCTCAAGAAAAATCTTTGATTCTACATTTATGAAAAATTATAATTAGACTGACTCACTCAATAAATCTCCAATCACATCAAAGTGAAAGTTTTTATTTGGTTGGACTATTGTTTACTTTAGCTTTAGCTAACACTGTTGACCTTTATCTTGCCAGGTGAGGGCTATTTGAAGGGAATGCCAGTTACTCGATTGTCAGATCCGAACTAGGTTCTTTTATTTATTTCCCACGTTTTAATTCCCTTATGTATCATGTTCTTTTATTTTTGTTATATTCTTATATCCTAAGAACTTTCTAAGTTAACAACTTGAAATTTCAGGTGGTGCAAATTTTTAAACACATGAGTTTAGGATAGGACCAAGTAACATAATTCTACTCTAGAGCCTAAGATAAAAAGGTTGTTAGACCATAAGGGAAGCAAAACTTCAATACTCTTATTCAAAGTATTTAACATGCTAAAAGCTAAAGTTATTAAGTCCAAACACGAGTTTCTATTCTAAAGGGAGTATTTAACCTTGGTGCTATGTTATACTAAGGCTTATAAGCATTACCCGGGTTTTAATGCATACCAACTATCCACTATGTCTTGTCCAAACACATTAACGTGCAAGGATATTGGCCTTTTGAGGAGACCAATAAAATTAATGCATTGGTGGTTTGACATTTACTCCGGTATGCAGATTCGTATGCTATACCAGTCAGTAGCTTGAAAGTTCCAAAATTTGTAGGAACCTCTCAAGAATTCACTCATACTTATTTTTGAGAGATTGGACCTCTGTGAGGAGGGTTTTCTTTCGGGCTCCAAGTTCTAGGTGAGAGTAATAGTTTATTCAAGGTTTAGGACCAAGCCATCGTCCAAGCCATAACTAGAAAGGTTTTCTACGTCCAATTCTTGGCAGTGATTTGAAATTTGCTTCACTTATGCACTTGTAACTACGCTTGGGGAAAGCTCTGTTAAAAGTTGGTTGTCCAAATGTGGAAGCAATTCTTACTGGTTGAGTAACAATTTCCTCGCAATTCAGGTAACCATCATAACCTTTATAAAATTTTATCCCTTTTTCTTTTTTATCGACTTTCATACTATAACTAAACTCTAACTCCTGTTTTGGTTGCATGTACTACACTACCGGTTCTCTCAGTGGTCCAACGTCTACCAAGCTATTTTGGTAAGCAATATTCCCACTTGATATTGCTTTTCCTTTGCTGATGATTGAGAAATCATGGGGATTTGTTGGTTTCCTCTATTGGGATCTACGTGGAATCGAACACTGGTATTACACCGGGTTATTAACATTTCTATTGGTAAGGTAGGAAGTGATTCCTATCACCTGCAAGTATTTTAAGTGGATCTTTAAAACTCTGAGAGAGAGGAAGTCGTAATGACTTATCCTCTAGTCAGTGGAATATTTAGGGTTTTTCTTTGTAAAAGGAAGGTTTATCCAACCCTGGTAGTGTTATAAAATTCCCTTTATAAGATGAAGACCAGACTACCTTAGAGCTCTGGCTCAATACTCTGTATATGCAGACTGTATGTAATTAACCTTAAATCTTTATTTATGTTTGAATCAACCGATATATCTCAACATGAGTCCTAATGTATAGAATTTAATGCTATTTTAAAACATTGATTAATAATGTATACTTGTCCCTTAATTAGTTGTATTTAAAAATTGTTTGGTACTACTTCTATAGATTAAGTTTTTTTTAATCCTCGAGCTCGGGTCTGTAACTTATAAATTGCGGAGCTTGACTCTAGATGGTTATAAACAAACATTATTTAAAATACTACTGTTATTTCCTTTTGATTTTCAGGTACTACTTCAATTCAAAAGGTAGTTCTTGCTGCAGCTAAATTCAATTTTGAAAGGATTTAAAATGTTGACCCGATCATTAAAAGAAATCTTTTTACTGCTGTAAATGAAATGTTTCTAACACGAGCGTCGATTTGGGTTTACGGTAGCTTCTTGTGTCATGCATTTCATCTTTCCTTGCCCATAGTAAAAGTGACTTTACTTCGTATTTATTGAAATGAAGCCCAAGTACTTGCATGCAAAATAATAAGGTTTTCCTCCACATTAAAAGGGTTTTACTGTAAGATTATGGTTAGGGTTCTGATTAGATCTAGGATTGATCTCTATACCTTCTAAGTATGTGCAAACTAGTCGAATTGCTGGTCATTGATTTACTCTGTACTTTATTTCAGAAAAGGCCGTCATGGGTTAATAGAGTACAAGCGCTTTACTGCTGTAAGTGAAACGACTTCTTTTGCAAGTATTCCTGTATCTATCCTTAGGAGAGAGGCCAATCTGGATGATGTTCCAGATTTTGTGGATGATTTTTCATCTGAGCTATGATCTTGAATACAATTGTGTCAAAAGGATGACCTCCTTTCTTTGATCGTGTATTTCATTACCTAAAAGTAAATTTATTTTTATGCAAGTATTGAGTTTACTTTTCCTGTAGTTCGTAGATCTGCCTTAAACACAAGCCGATTTGACTGAGTTCCTTAGATCCAGGGATCAGTGGCCATACTTAGCTACCTAGAGTAGATGGTTAAGGGGAAAATTAATCTTGTACATGTATAATTCTAGTTGTCGTGATACGTAGTAATCCAAAATATTGGCTTTTACACGGTAACACAGATACTATTTTAATAGTATCATAACCAAAAATATTTTGGAGAATATCCTTTGAATTTTATTACACATAATACATCCACATGTTATTACTATTTCCACCTTCTACTTTATCTAGAACTAACAAAGATAAGATTTTCCATTCATATAACATAGCTACAATTTTAACTGAAACTAAACAATTTTACATAAGTAAATTTTTTTCCATTGGCATAAAATAGAAGATGAAAATAAACAAGCCTTGAAACAGAATACTTTAATGGAACTTGTAAAATATTGCAGCACCAAATAAAGTAGGAACAACCACATTCCTCCCAACCATAGATTAAGAGTAGCTTTCTCTCTCACTTTTAATCACCCTGAGCCAAATCGTGCATGCCAAGAGTGGGAACAATCAACATTAGTCTCAAACTCCATCGTTTAGTAAAGAAATATTTCCTAACACCAAAGTGCTCACACATCAATTCTTCTTCTCTAGCATACTAAGCAACCTCCTGCCTCCCACATATGCCTCGACCTTATATTTACTTTGCATAGGTCTTTCACAAGCAACCAATTCCTCTTGGAATTTTCCTAGCTATCAAAATCCCTGATTTTTAGGGTGTGTCTAGTGCCATTAATGTGCTCTTGACATTTGTTTTGACTTCCTTGAGGTTAAACCCTTCTTGTCCCCCACTCTTGCATGCATATTTTCTTCATTTAACACGGTTGTCCTCCCTTATTCATAATTTTATTTAAATCCATATTGTTTTATTACATCAGTCCTACAAGGCACCATTTGGCAGATTCCAGATTTAGCCAATTTAATTTAATTTAAACAATAACTTAAAACAATCATAAATAATATAATGTTTGTTTCTTAGGAAAGTTACATCCTCACCCCCTTATTATAAACACTGTCCTCAGTTTTTTTATTCTTCTTCAATTGGTTATGGGTATAATTCTGGATATTTTCCTCGCATATCTTCTTCTAATCCCCAAGTTTCCTCCTTGGGGATAAAGTGATTCCATTGCAATTTTACTCGAGCAATGACTCGGTTTTGAAGTGCTATTTCTTTTTTGTCCAGAATGTGTAAATGTTCCACCTAAAACTCACATTTTGGTACCACCTACACCACATTCCAGTCAATGAAGTGAGTGGAATCATGAATATATTTCTTTAATAATGAAACATGAAAACATTATGAATTCTTAAATGTGTTGGAAGCGCAAGTCTGTATGCCATCGGTATGATTCTTTCCAAGATTCGAAAAGGTACGCAAAACCACGACGCCAATTTGGCACAACTTCCCAATTTAAGCGAGCTCTTTTTCGGCTTGACCTGAAAATACACATGGTCTTCGACATAAAAATATCTATGCCTTCTTTTTAAGTCAGCGTAACTTTTTTGGCGATCTTGTGCTACCTTCAAATTCTTCTACACTTTATGAACAATTTGTTCCATGTCATGTAGTAGTTTGGGTCCTACCATAAGACGATCTACAGGGGTATCCTAGCTAACTGGGATAGTACATTTCCTCCCATATAGGATCTCAAACGGGATCATTTTTTATGAGGCTTGATATCCGTCGTTGTATGCGAACTCCACAAGGTGCAAATACTCTTCCCACTTAGTGGGTTTCTCCATGACATACATTCTTAACATATCTTCGATGATTGATTTGTACATTCTGTCTGCCCATCTGTTTTAGGGTGATAACTAGTGTTGAAGTTTATTTTGGTTTCTAAACCTGCAAACAAGGAATTCAAAAAATTTGACGTAAATTTCACATTCCGGTTGGAGATCACCATCTTTGGTACCCCGTGTAGTCGAAATATTTCCTTTAGGAATATCTCTGCAATTAACAACTTTGTAAGTCGATTTTACAAGAATAAAATGTGCAGATTTGCTTAACTTATCTACTACAACCATAATCGAGTCATGTTGTTTTTGCGTTTTTGGAAAACCTATGATCAAATCCAAAGATATAACCTCTCATTTCCATTCGGGAATTGGCAAAGGTTTTAACTAACATGCTGGGTGTTGATGTTTAGCTTTCACCTATTACCATTCCAAGCATTTAGATAGATAATAACTAAATCCATCTTCAAACTGGGCCAAAAAATTGTTTCCTTACAGTTTTTATCATTTTTTGATAACTAGGGTGGCCTGCACTGAGGTGGTTTATGCATCTTATTTAAAATTATCAGCTTTAATTCTGCGACATTAGGCATGTACAATCTATTTTTAAACCATATTAGGCCTTTCTGGTCTACGTTGAATTCTATCCCATTTAAATTTACTTCATCTTTTAGTAAATTATTTCGTAAATTTACATATTTAGCGTCGTGTACACTTACTATTTTTATTCTTCTCATGAGGTCACTTTCCGGTTGAGTCATAGTTATATTTAATACACTTCATGAGTTCTTCGGTTGAGTGCATCAACCACCTTATTTTCCTTACCCTTAATGTGTTTTACTTCGAAATCGAATTCACGCAAGAAGGCCATCAATCTTGCTTACCGGACATTAAGTCAGAGCTACATGAATAAATTCTTTATGCAAGTATTATCCATTAATAGTAAAAAAGATTTCCTAATAGATAATGATGCCACATTTTTAAGGCATGAACTACTGATGCTAATTCCAAGTCATGAACTACGTATTTCCATTCATGTTCTTTTAATTTATGGGTTTCGTAGCATACCACATGCCCTTCTTGAGATAACACTCCTCCCAATCCTTCTTTACTATCATTTGTACAAATCTTATAGTCCTTATAAGGGTTAGCTACCTTAAGTATTGGTGTCACAGTTAACAACATTTTTATATTTTCAAAGCTTTCCTGGCACTTTGGAAACCATATGAACTTCACTCCTTTCTTTTGTAGTGAAGTAATGAGATAGGCTATTTATGATAATCCTTTGATAAATCTTCGGTAATAATTGGTGATTCCAATGAAGGATTGTATGTTTGCTACATCTTTAGGCATCGACCATTCTATGATAGACTTTATTTTCTGTGGATTAACTGCGATTCTTTTTTCTGAGATAACATGACCTAAATATTTTATTTATTTTTTGAAGAATTCACACTTTTCAAACTTAGCGTAAATCTGATGATCTCTTAAGGTTTGTAACACAATTCTTAAATGTTGTTGATGTTCTTATTCCAACTTAGAGTATATTAAGGTATCATCGATAAAGATTAAGGCTCCTTACTAGAATGGTGTAGTAGAAAGAATGAACATAACACTCTTTTATATGGTAAGCTCCTTGTTTTTTTTCAAGAATGTGAAATTGATGTTTTGGGTTGACACCATTTTATGCACAATTTATTTGAGAAACATAAGTCCAACTCATGATCTTGGAAACAAGACTCCATATGAAATGTGGTATGGTTGCAATCCCTCAGTGAGACATATCATGGTCTTTGGTTCCACATATTGTGTCTTAATTCCAAAAGAAAAAATAAACAATATTGGTACAAGGATTCAAAAGTGAATCTTTTGTAATGTCTCAATTCTAAAATTCCCAACAAAGGTAGAATTTTGGAAAAATTGTCGTCACTAGTCTTAAGTCTAGGGGATTCGAATGGCACAAGAGGGTCTCAAATTTGGTAGGGACTAATGTGGGGAATATTGGACTCTTCAATGGAATCTATGATATCTTTATGACAATTCATAGACATATACAACTCGATTTGTGAATGATGACAAAAAGGGTAAAATTACTAGCAATTTATGATGCAATTCCCCCTAGGGTGTGGGCAAAAATGGCTCTTCAACTCCTATGCAACCCTCCCAAATCAACAAAAAGAGTATGGGGATAGTAATTAGACTTAAGTTATTGTCATTTGGTATGGTTAAGAATTCCACAACATAGGATTAAAGCTTCATATTTGAATGCATAATTTTAGTGATATTTGCTTAAGGGAAATGACATATAAAGGCTCAACTTTGACTCATAAATGGTGCATATAATGGGTTAGAACAGAGAAAGATGAATATATACCATTAAAATCATTTCAATATCTCACTAACAGCATATAACATTTATCCAAGACGAAATATACATCATATAGACAACTCCATTGAAATGGGAAATCATCACATGGAAACTAGTCACAATAAAGCTTGGAAATGTGGACATTTGCACGTGTATTTCTTCTAATTTTGACTTAAATAGAATATATGTAACACCTCAGTTTTTACCCCATGGTATTAAAATTGTACATGATGTATATAAAATTATGTTATTTAAATAATGGCGAGGAGCTCAAGGCAAAGGCCTTGCCATTGTTTGGTGTTTTGTGTATAGGTGATCAAGGTTGATACCTATGGTTATAGTGTTAGTAAAGCACACCATATTTTGATGTTATCATGTAAATACACAATTTAATAAAATACCACAGCTGGATATGCATTGCAACGTGACGAGATGGGGGCATGGTTTCACAAAGAATAGGGAGGGGAGTTACCCCGACTGATGCCAGGTGAGAGATTGCAGGTCCAATCCTCACAAAACCTGGTCTAATCAATAGAAGATCCTTCATTGATATGTCGTCCAATGCACCCAAGTGGACTTGAGCTTGGAATAAATCCTTTTGGTTAAAAATTTTGTGCTTGCTCACTGATGTTAAATAACTTTCTAGTTGAATCTGCGGAATTTTTGCTGACCGTCGAATCTATATCCCCACCAGATTAGCGGTGGAATCCAAATGTTGTAAAGTGGATTTCATAAATATTATACGCACATGAAGGGTTTTCTAATCCATGCATCTTCAATCAGCGGAATTGCTATGCATTGTCGATTAATTCTAATGATCGATCTTAGCTGTGGATTAGTTCAAAGATACACGTTTCTTGAGCTCGTCCACCTTGTTCATCCCCTGTACTCAATCATTCAATTTTCTTGCAGAAAATTGGTTGAGGCAGTTAATGCCTTGGGAAGAGCAAGGCACGACAGTCGATTTCATGACTAAGCAATCCTACAGTATGTAGAAGTCGTGTTCTTGATTTTGAAGCAAGTAAACCTAGAAATGGGTGCCCAACCCGTCATCTTGGTTTCACCTAAATGTTGTTGGTCATTCCAATCGATGAGGGGTTGTTCATTCAACGCCGTTCACTATATCGAGCGTAGAGGGAGAGTTAGAAAAGTGTTTCTACGTGTTTTTGCAAGTATTTTCCTTTGTTGAGACCCTGATTGTGGTGTTACAATGTTATCCTGAACTAGCGAGTGGTATGAGACCCTGTTCTTTGTGTTATAGAGTGGAGCCTTGTGTTTCTATGTCTCCTTGTGGTTTGCTGTGATGTGCATCCTGGTTTGGGTATGAATTGTATGCAAGAATTAGGAGTGTAAGAGAGGCTGAATGGGCTTGATAAACCTAGTGAAGAGAGGAACCTCAGGAAAAGATAAGAGTGGCTGGTGATTCTTCTCTGCATTCCCTGAAGAGCACTGGAAGGGAAGGTATAGCCCGAGGGACTGTGTAGCAAAGAAGGGGATACTTCCTTGTGCTGGGGTGCATGTGATGTGGTTTCCATGCCACATAGATCTTGTGGAGGTGTCCCTAGCTCTTGAATGAGTCACTAGCTTATCCATTCTTCCTGTCCACTGCTTTAGTAACCTGTGAAACCCAAACGTATATTTGCGTGGATGACAACATGTGAAACCCAATTGCATATTGGCTTCGCTAGGAAGCCTGTTAAACCCAATCGAATATTGGCTTGGCTAATAAGCATGATAAACCAAACTGGTAGTTGGCTTGGCTGTGTCTAGTTGTGCATTTTTCCATGTGTGAACCTTGGTTGGATAGCCTGTGAAACCCAACTATGAATGCTGGCTTGGATGAATAACCTGTGAAACCCAACAGTGATATGGCTTGGCTGTGTAAGCCTAATAAACCCATCTGTTGGCTTGGTTGGTGCCTAATGTAAATGTTGGCTTGAATTTGTGCAGTATTATAAACCCAACTTTTAGAAGTCTTGGTTGTGTATCTTTATAAACCCAACAATGTTTTGGCTTGATTTCCTGCAGCCTGATAAGCCCAACTATGTGTTGGCTTGGTTGGACAGTCTGACAAACCCAACTGAAGGTTGGCTTGACTATGTGTGATATGATTTGGCTGTGTGTGAGTCCATTGTTCCCTAGTTCCTTGTGGAAGTCATGCCCATCTCGAGGGTGGTAGTTATGTTGAGAGATTAATGAACACAATTGGTTTATGGTTGGGTGGAACATTGCAGCGACATAGCTAGTTGCAGGACAACTTCATCTTCAAAGATAGGTATTCTCTTTTATACTTATTTATGCAATGTATTTGCTTATGAATGAATTGAATATGATGAATGCTTGCTAATGAATTCAGTAGAGTTTACTGTTGTTAAATGTTCCTACATTTGCATCTATGTATGCCTTGTATGTTTCAATGTATTATGCTTATGATTATGGAGGTTAGAAGCCTGGTTATAGAGTTAGAAGGGATCTGACTTAAGCGTTTCCGTAGCCCAGAACCCTCTTGTGGAAGGTGAAAGGCGGGAGGCGGAAGAGAGAAGTTGAAACAAAGCAGAATGTTGGTTTTTTGAACCCCAGAATATGCTTGCAGAAGGCGGAAGGAGGAAGCAGAGAAAGGGTCAGAAATTCCAAGGAAAAAGTGTGTTTTCCGCACCTCAGAATCCACCTGCGAAAGGCGAAAGGTGGGAGGTGGAAAATGGGAAAAAGGTTAAGGTGAAAATTTGTTTTTCTGATTTCCAAGATTTGTAGCAGATGGCAGAACTCGGAAGGAAAAAATTTGAAATACAAAGTGTTCGTTTCATGGGTTTTTTCGATTTCTGAGGTCCGCAACGGAAGGCAGAAAGGTGGAAGTCAGAAGGCAAAAAGTGGACAAGTCAAGGTATTGATATGTTGAGATTTTGATTCCCAAGTTCTGCAGCAGAAGGCAAAAGGTGGAAAGTGTTTAAAGTACTCTGTCGCACATTATGTTTCTGTTTCTCGGATTCCACAGTGAAAGGCAGAATGGGGAATGCAGAAAGCAACGTGCAGAAAGGACATGTTCAGTTCAGAAAAGGTTTTTCCGGTCACAAAATTGATCTATCAAGGGAAGAATGATTGTTGCAGTGATGTTTATGCCTAAGCATGAATGTAAAAGGATGTTACATGACCCATGACTGTGTTAAAGAGAAATAAATAAGAAGTTTTAAATTATTCCGCATATCAGTGAGGTGTATGGGCATTGGGTTCATGGACATCGTGGTATAACAGAGTAGCGGGGATGATATAGTGTGATATCATAGTAGTATCAGAGTTACGAGGACACTATAATGTGGTATCAGAGTAGCAGGGAGTCTACAGTGTGGTATATGAGCCATTGGTTACAACATTGGGACTAGAAGGGCCAAGTGAATAGTTTTCAGAGCTATTAGTTACAACATTGGGCATAAAAGGGCCAAGAGAATAGTTTTCAGAAATGTTATGGTAAACTAAATAGTTCATGTGATGAATTTAAGAATTCAAGGACTCCTACCTTTAATGGTGAGGTAAAGACTGGTCAAGAAGCTGAAGCTTGGCTCCTTGGTATGAAGAAATATTTCCAAGTCCAAGATTACTTAGGAAATACGAAGGCAAGGGTAGCCATCTTCAATATGAATGGAACAAAATCCAAGGAGCTTAAATGGTGGATCAGGTAGCAAGGACCGTCCCTAGAATTTATGCAGCGCTAGAGCACTGTCAGGTAGATCACCAGTCAACTAGGGTTGAAGTTGAATATGTTTATGTTTTGATTGACCCTGGATCTACTCACAGTTATATCACTGCTAGAATTGTTGATATGTGTGCTTTTAAGAAATTAAAGCATAACAAATCATGGTTAGTTCAACTAGCCACTGGAATCAAGAGAAAAGTTAGTGAAGTGGTAGAGAAATTTCCATTAGTCATGGATGGGTTAGTCACCTATGTAGACCTGAATGTTCTGCCACTTAGTTCCTATGATATTCTCATTGGAATGGATTGGTTGGAACCACACAGAGTTAAGCTTGACTGTTATAATAAGAATTTTGAATGCATTGATGAATAAGAAAACCCACAGGTTATAAGAGGCATTCCGAAGGTGATTTTTGTCAGGCAAATTTTAGTAATGCAGTTGAAGAAATTCTGTAGGAAAGGTTGTAAATTGTATGCAACCCATGTTTTGGAGGTCGCAGAGAATGAAACTCCAAGGTTGGAGGACTTTCATGTATTGCAGGAATTCAGGGATGTTTTTCTTGATGAGATTCCAGGGATTCCTCCAAAGAGAGACATTGATATTACCATTGACCTTGTTCCTAGAGTAGCAACAATGTCTAAGACACCCTACAGGATGAGCACACCAGAATTGCTAGAGTTGAAGATGCAGCTGCATGAGTTGTTAGAAAAGAAGTATATCAGGCCAAGTGTGTCCCCTTGGGGAGCACCAGTTCTCTTTGTGAAAAAGAAAGATGGTACAATCAGGTTATGTATTGATTATAGACCGTTGAATAAAGTCACTATGAAGAATAAATACCCTTTACCTCGAATTGATGACCTTTTTGATCAAATGAAAGGAGAAAAGGTGTTTTCCAAGATTGACTTGAGGTCTGGTTACAATCAGGTAAGAATCAAAGATGAATATATTCATAAGACAACAATTAGAACAAGGTACGACCACTATAAGTTTGTAGTGGTACCATTTGGTCTCACAAATGCACCAACTACATTTATGTGTCTCATGAATAGTGTTTTCAGCAAGTATCTGGACAATTTTTTTCTTGTCTTCCTTAAAGACATTCTTATTTATTCTAAGAATGAAGAAGAGCATGAAGAACATATGAGAGTGACATTGAAATTTCTATGGGAGCATAAGTTGTATGCAAAGTTGAGAAAATGTGACTTCTATAAAGATAGAATTCATTATCTGGGTCACATTATCTCAAGTGAAGGATTATCTGTGGACCCTAAAAAGATTGAAGCCATTATGAATGGACCAACCCCAAGAAATGTGACAGATGTGATATCTTTTATGGGACTTGCAGGATACTACATGAGTTTCATTGAGGGATTCTCCAAGGTTGCGCATTCAATCACTTCTTTGCAAAAGAAGGGGATCAAGTTTGAATGGACACCAAGGTGTGAGGAGAGATTCCAACAGTTGAATAATCTTCTTACAAGTGAACTAATTCTGAAAATTGCAGACCTAGAAAAGGACTTTGTGGTGTGTACTGATGCATGTAATCAGGGACTTGGAGGAGTTCTTATGCAAGTCAACCACGTGGTACACTATGAGTCTAGAAAGTTGAAGGATCACGAGAAGAACTATGCTACTCATGACTTAGAACTTACAACCATAGTACATGCTCTCAAGATGTGGAGACATTACCTAATGGGTAGAAAATTTGAGCTAAGGAAAGACCACTGTGGTCTGAAGTACTTGTTTGATCAACCAACTCTAATTTATAGGTAAGCTAGATGGTTGGATTTTTTGTGTGAGTTTGATTTTTAAATCAAACACATAAAAGGAAAATAAAATAAAGTGGCTGATGCACTCAGCAGGAAGGTGCATGAAATGCATGTGGAATATCTTAGTATTTGCCAATCGAATTTGAGACAACAGATTATTAATCAAACTACTGAAGATGAAATATATGTGCAGATAAGGGATAAGTTGTAGCAGCAAAGGCTTGAAGATAAGTACGAGGGATATAAATTAGAAGAAGATGGACTTCTTACTTATAAGAACATAATTTATATTCCAAATGTAGTAGACTTGAGGAGAATTGTTATGGATGAAATCCATCAAGCTCCATATTCTGGTCACTCAGGATATCAGAAGACAGTTGCTACAACCAAAAAGCAATATTTTTGGCTAGGAATGAAAAAAGACATTGTTGAGTATATTTCTAAGTGCATGAAATGCAGCAGGTAAAGGTTGAGCATCAACACCCAGCAGGTTTATTGCAGCCTTTGCCAGTCCCAGAATGGAAATGGGAAGTTATTTCCATGGATTTTATTTCAGGATTGCCAATGACTTGGAGACAACATGATTCCATCATGGTTGTGGTGGAAAAGTTGACAAAGGAATCACATTTTATGCCGGTTAAGTCCACATATAAGACTGATGCCATTGAAAAAATCTTCATGAAGGAGATTTTCAGATTGCATGGATTTCCTGAGGCAATAATATTTGACAGGGATCCCAATTTTACTTCCAAGTTTTGGAAGGGTATGTTTGCAGATTTGGGTACAAAGTTGAACTTCAACATTGCCTACCATCCTCAAACTGATGGATAGACAGAGGGAGTGAATCAAGTGCTTGAAGACATGCTTTGCATGTACGTGATGGACAAACCAACCAAGTGGGAGGATTATTTACACTTGGTAGAATTTGCATATAATAATGGACATAAATCATATTTGGGAATGAATCCATATGAATCTCTATATGGAAGAAGGTGTAGGACACCGGTGACTTGGGATAATCCAGTGAACAAGATTGTGCTTGGTCCATAATTTCTTAAGGAAATGGAGTAAGAGGTTGCAAAGATCAAGCATAACTTGAAAGCTACCCAGGATATATAGAAAACCTATGCAGATAAGCATAAAGTGCACATAGAGTTATGTGTTGGGGATCATGTTTACCTCAGAGTGTGGCCAAGGAAGAGTTCCTTGAAGCTTGGAAGTTGTGCCAAGCTGTCACCTAGATATTCTGGGCCTTTTGAAGTGCTTTAAAGAATAGGGCCAATTGCATATAGACTTGAATTTCCTGCTAGGACTAGAGCTCATAATGTTTTTCATTTTTCTTTGCTTAAGAAATATGTACATGATCCTAACCATGTGATAAATTGGGATGTGATCTAGGTGGAAATCGAGGCAGAGTTCCAAACCAAGCCATTGTGCATCCTCGACAAGAAGGTCATAGTGCTTTGGAATCGAGCTGTTGGACAGGTAAAGGTACTGTAGTGGAAGCACTACGGTCCGGATGAGGTTACGTGGGAGCTGGAGGATGCCATGCGTTTGGCACATCCATTTTTGTTCAATTTTGTAAAGCACTAAGGAAAGTGCTAATGAAGGGGGAAGGGAATGTAACACCTCAGTTTTGACCCCATGGTATTAAAATTGTACATGATGTATATATTGTATTTAAATCATGGTGAGGAACTCAAGGCCAAGGCCTTGCCATTGATTAATGTTTTGTGTATAGGTGATCAAGGTTGTTACCTATGGTTATAGTGCTAGTCAAGAACAACATATTTTGATGTTATCACGTAAATACATAATTTAATTAAGTACCATATCTATCTATGCACTGCAACGTGAAGAGATGGGGGCATGATTTCACAAGGAATAGGGAGGGGAGTTACCCATAATGATTCTAGGTGAGAGATTACGAGTCCAATCCTCACAAAACCCGGTCTAATCAGCAGAAGATCCTTCGCTGATCTGTCGTCCAACGCACCCAGGCATACTCAAGCTTAGAATAAATCCTTTAGGATAAAAATTCTGCGCTTGCTCACTGATGTTAAATAATTTCCTAGTTGAATTTGCAGAATTTTTGCTGATCGTCAGATCTGTGTCCCCACCAAATAAATGATGGAATCCAAATGTGATGAAGCATATTTTATAAAAATTTTGCGCACATGAAGGGTTTTCTAAGCAGTGCATCTTTAATCAATGGAATTGTTGTGCGCCGCTGATCGATTCTGATGATCGGTCTCAGTCGTGCATCTATTCAAAGATACACGTTCCTTGAGCTCGCCCACCCTCTTCATCCCCTGTACTCAATCATTCAATTTTCTTGCAGAAAATCGGTTGAGGCAGTTAATGCCTTGGGAAGATCAAGGCATGGCAGTGGAAGCAAGTAAACCCAAAAATGCGCACCTAGTCCATCATCCTGGTTTCACCTAAACATTGTTGGTCATTCCGATTGATGAGGGGTTCTTCATTTAGTGTTGTTCACTATCCTGAGTTGTAGAGGGAGAGCTAGCAAAGTCTTGCTACATGTTTTCGCAAGTATTTTCCTTTGCCGAGACCCTAGTTGTGGTGTTACAATGTTATCCTGAACTATCGAGTGATATGAGACCCTGTTCTCTATGTTACAGAGTGGAGCCTTGTGTTGCTGTGTCTCCTTGTGGTTTGCTGTGATGTGCACCCTGGTTTGGGTCTGAATTGTATGCAAGACTTAGGAGTGGAAGAGATGCCAAATGGGCTTGATAAACCTAGTGAAGAGAGGAACCTCAGGAAAAGATAAGAGTGGCTGGTGATTCTTCTCTACACGCCCTGAAGAGCACTTGAAGGGAAGGTATACCCCGAGGGACTGTGTATTAGAGAAGTGGATACTTCCTTGTGTTGGGGTGCATGCGATGTGGATTCCAAGACAGATATATCTTGTGGAGGTGTCCCTAGATATTGAATGAGCCACTATCTTCACCATTCTTCCTTTCCACTACCTTAGCATCCTGTGAAACCCAAACATAGATTGTCTTGGCTAACATCCTGTGAAACTCAATTGTATATTGGCATGGCTGGGCAACATGTGAAACCCAATCTGATATTGGCTTGGCTAAACAACCTGATAAACCCAACTGGTAGTTGGATTGGCTATGTATTGTTGTGCATTTTTCCATGTGTGACCTTTGGTTGGACAGCCTATGAAACCCAACTGTGAATGTTGGGTTGGCTGAATAGCTTGTGAAACTCATAAGTGAGATGGCTTGGCTGTGTGCTCCTAATAAACTTATCTGTTGGCTTGGATGGTCCCTAATGTAAATGTTGGATTGACTGTGTGCACTCTGATAAACCTAATTGTTAGCTGGCTTGGATTTCTATCCTGATAAACCCAACAATGTTTTGGCTTGATTGCCTACAGCCTGATAAACCCAACTGTGTTGGCTTGGATGCACAGTTTGACAAACCCAACTAAAGGTTGGCTTGACTATGTGTGAGTTTGTTGTTCCCTAGATCCTTGTGGAAGTCATGCCAAAATTGGGGGTGGCAGTTGTGTTGAGAGATTAATGAACACAACTAGCCTATGGTTAGGCAGAACATTGCAACGACATAGCTGTTTATGGGATAACTTCATCTCCAAATATAAGTATTATTTGTTATTCTTATTTATGCAATGTATTTGCTTATGAATGAATTAAATATGATGAATTATTTCTAATGAATTTAGTAGAGTTTACTGTTGTTAACTGTTCCTACATTTGCATCTATATATTCCTTGTGTGTTTCAATGTATTCTGCTTATGATTATGGAGGCTAGAAGCCTGGTTATAAATTCAGAAGGCATCTGACTTAAGCGTTTCTGCACCCCAGAATTTGCCTACGGAAGGCGAAGGTGGGAGGTGAAAGAGAAAAGTTGAAAGAAAGCAGAGTATTAGTTTTATGCACCCCAGAATCCACTTGCAAAAGGCAGAATGTGGAAGTGAATAAAGAGCAGTAAATTGCAAGTCAAGGTATCGATATGTTGAGTTTTCGATTCCCCAGTTTCGCAGCGGAAGGGAGGAAGGCAGAAGGCGAAAGGCTTAAAGAATTTGAATGAATCCATCGCACATTATTTTTCCAGTTCCTGGATTTTGTAGCGGAAGGCAGAAAGGGGAAGGCGGAAAGCAGAGTGCAGAAAGGACGAGTTCAGTTTGGAAAAGGTTTTTATGGTCTCATA
Organism: Pseudotsuga menziesii; assembly: GCA_001517045.1. Classification (NCBI taxonomy): domain Eukaryota; kingdom Viridiplantae; phylum Streptophyta; class Pinopsida; order Pinales; family Pinaceae; genus Pseudotsuga; species Pseudotsuga menziesii. The sequence continues at coordinate 26,095 of LPNX010930088.1, read as the reverse complement.
ATTGATCTGTCAAGGGAGGACCGACTGTTACAGTGATTTTTATGCTTAAGTATGAATTTAATTGGATGTTACATGACCCATGAATGTGATTAGATAAATAAATAAAATTTTTTAAATTATTTCGCATATCAGTCAGGTGTATGAGCACTGGGTTCATGGACACCGTGGTATAATAGAGTAGCGGGGACACTACAATGTGGTATCAAAGTAGCGGGGATGCTAGAATATGGGGGACATGTTATAGATCCATGAACCATTCACCCATTCTTGGGAATCAACTGAACTCAATGGGGCGCAACCACCATTCACACAAGTGCACTTTCATAGAAAAATAGGGAAGTATGGAAGTAGGAATTGAGAGAATGGGAGGAGAGATGGGTCACGAATAGTAACAGCCTCCTGCATGAAAACAAATATCTATGAAGCTCCAAGTAAGATTTCTGAATTTCCTCCCCTATAACCAAATTGGATGAGAATCTCACTCTCTCGAAATTGGCTCACTAGCAGGGTAAGTGTGTACTCACGGTACAATGGACAAGCTATTGCTCTCCAAAATGCCAAAGGAAAATTCACAAATGATAAAAATAATCAATTTGCATTGCTAATTACATATTTTTATAACCCTCCTAAGTTCCTACAAGGTCTAACTCACTCCCATAGGCATCCTCCAACTCATCCTTGATGTTTAGTAACTTCCATGCCACTTGGCCTTCTCCTCAACCCTTCATCTTCCTCCAAATTCGAATGGATTCCACCTAGTCCCAAGTGTGCCATATTGGAGGCTAGTTTTATCCCTAACATGTCATATTTTCATAGGTCTTCAATCAGGTCTGACTTGTCACATAATATTCCATAATTTTTGTCATAAAACACACAGAATCTAGCTCCACATGGCACCTAGTTTCTTCCTAGACTCTTCCTCTTCTATGGGGAGTTACTTCTACTCACTCATTCAAATTCTTGGACTCATGATATGTCATTTGAAAACTCTTCAACTTCCAAGAACATTCCATCACTCATAATTTCGAATTTGGGGTTAAGTCATGACATGTGTAAGGAAGAATCTAGCCACCCAAGCTGGCCTCCATGGACCTCCAAATGTCCTTATGAAGCAATGCCACTTTATTTTCTCCATATTTATTATTTGTATGACCTAAATTAATGTGTAAATGATAAGCTAAAGCTATCTTGGGTCCCATATCTCCCTTATTGCAATATTTAAGGCTTCATCCCCCAACCTAGGGAACTAGTAGGTGGGTGAAACATTGTAAACTAGTAGACTTAATGGGATGGGGACATGGCAACAGTACCCACCCAATATTTATTGTCCTCAATCAATGCCAAGTTTTGATGCTGCAAAATTTGTTCATCTTCCCAAGTGTATTCTTCACTAGGAAAATCCTTCCATTGTACCAAACATTCTTTTATTGTTCTGCTTCGTAGTCTTCTCTCCCTTGTTCTCAAGATTTTGTCTAGAATGAGAACAAGTTGTCCTTCATCATCCAAAGGTGGTAAAGTATCTAAAACTAAAATATGCTTCCCTATTACCTTCTTTAGACAAGAAACATGAAATACATTGTGAATTTTTCTTCCCATGGGAAGCTCAAACTAATAGGCCACTTATCCAACTTTTTGAATCATATTGTAGGGACCATAAAACCTTGGTTTGAGATTTTCTGAACCTTTACCTTTTATCGTGGTTTGTTTGTAATTATGCAACCTCAAATACACCAAATCATTCACTTGGAATTGTCTCTCCATTCTATGTTGGTCTGCATATTGTTTATGTTGATTTTGAGCAACCTCCAAGTTATCTGTCAAAACCTTCAAAATTTGTTGACTTTCTTCAATCCAATCCTTAGACTTTGGAGCTCTAATATCACCAAAAATGTGGCCAATCGAAGTGGATGCATCATAACCATAAAGTGATTTAAAATTATACATGCCAATGGACATATGGAAAGTAGTATTGTAACAAAACTCACCCAAATGCAACCATTTTATCCATGCTTTTTGCTGCCCACTAACATAGTTCCTCAAGTATCCTTCCAACCAATGGACATCAGTTTGGGGATGATAAATTGTTCTAGGTGTCAATTTTTTCCCTACCATTTTGAAGAGTGCTTGCCAAAATGCAATAAAAAATATGATATCTCTGTCACTGACAATGCTCTTAGGAAGCCCATGCATTCTGAAAACTTATGTAAAAAATAGTTCAGGAACTTGTGCAGCAGTGAAAGTGGTAGCAACAAAAAACATATGAGCAAATTTAGTGAGTCTATCCACCACCACAAATATGCAATCCTTACCGAATAATTTGGGCAAACCAGTGATGAAGGCCATGGAAATGATCTCCCATTTTTGTACTGGAATAGGAAAGGGATGTAAGAGACCAACTAGATGAGTGTGCTCCACTTTATTTTGCTGACATGTGGGGAATTAATTAACATACTTCATAACATCAACATTCAACCCTTTCCATGAGAATATTTCCCTCAAAATTCGGTATGTTTTGAAGAAATTGGTGTGAGCTGCTAGAGGAGAATCATGAGATTTGTTTAAAATTTCCTCCTGCAAACTTGAATTAGGGACCAAATAGATTCTATATTTGTAGTATATGATTCCTTCCAACACCTTTACCTATCATCATGGTTATTCCCATAAAAAATTACACAAGAAAATTTATCCTTGGCATATGCTACTTCTAATGTGGCTTTCCAATTTTCTGCTACATCCATCAGAAAAATGGAAGGTCTTCTAGATAAGGCGTCAACTACCACATTATTTTTTGCCTTCACATATTCATTATAAAATTCAAATGCTTGAATATTACTCACTCATTTTTGTTTCCTTTCATTTAGATCCTTTTGAGTGAGGAAGTACCTTAAGGTTTTATGGTCACTTTTGACCACAAATTTGTTTCCCACCAAGTATTGTCTAAACTTGATCAAATCATGCACGATGTCTATAATTTATTTATCATAAATCGAGTAAATATTCTCATGTGTATATAGATTCCTACTCTCAAAATCTATTGGGTGTTGTCCTTGTCTTAGGACTGCTCGAATGCCTTCTCCTGATGCATCACATTCCAAGACAAATGGTTTATAAAAATTAGGCAAGGCTAGAATAGGACAATTTCTTATTACCTCCTTCATTATTTGGAAATATTTTTCAACACCTTCATGCCATTGGAAAGCATATTTATTTGTCAAATAATTGAGAGGTGAAGTGAGTTGGGAGAACCCCTTCACAAAGTTTCTATTGTAGGTGCAAATTCCAATGAATCCTCTTACTTCAGTGAGACTTTTGGGACGAGGCCACTCGAAAATGGCTCTTATTTTCTCCATATACACCTTCAAACCATATTGAACAATGATGTGTCCAATATACAAGAGATATATCAAACCAAACTCACATTTTGGCACCTTATCAAGCAAATATTGATCATGCATAATTTTTAATATCTCTGTTAGATGATGTAAATGTTCCTTCCAAGTTCTACTGTAAATAAGAATGTCATCAAAGAAAACTAGTACAAAATTACGAAGTTGCTTGTGTAATATATTGTTCAGCATGATTTGAATGTGGCAGGTGCATTTGTTAAGCCAAAGGGCATGGAAACAAACTCAAAGTGACCATAGTGGCATCTGAAAGCAGTGTTTGGTATGCCTTATTCTCTCATCCAAATTTGATGTTAACTAGATCTAAGGTCAATATTTGAGAATAACTTGGCCCCATGGAGCTCATACATGAGCTCATAAATCCTTGGGATGGGTTATCTATTCTTTGTTGTCTTCTTGTTTAATCCTTTGAAATCAATGCACATTCTCAAGGTTCCATCTTTTTTTTTACCATAACAACTGAAGAAGCAAATGGGATGAAACTAGGCCTTGTGAGACCCAACTCCAAGAGTTCTTTAATGGATTCTTCAATATAATCTAGAATCATTTTTGGGTGTCTATAGTCATGCATTTTGATAGGTTGTGTTCCTATCTCTAACTCAATGATATGCTTCACCCCTCTATCTGGTGGTCTTCCTAGGGGAAGGTCTCCAAAAACCTTCTCATACTTACTCAATAGTTGTTCTATCTCCTTAGGATGATTGGAAATATTCAAGTGATGTTTAGGAGATGTAATTAAACATTCAACATCCCATTCTATGTCTCCATGCCTCAATATAGAACTCATGTTATGAGAGGACACCACTTGATTTGGGTGAGTGTGCATTCCCCTCAACAAGATGGGTTTGCCTTTTGAATTTTTCAACCTTATTTTAGGGAATTGATAATTCATTGTATACTCACCTATAGAATACAACCATTTTACTACCAAAACCACATTTGTATCAGCCATATTCACTACATAAGAATTGTCAATGATAGTATGATTTCCTAGAGTAACTTGAAGCTTTGGAATCCATTTAGTGCAATCCATAGAATTGCTACTTGGAATGATGACTGTGAAATTGTCAAAGGTTTCAGCTTGTAACTTTCTCCTCTCCACCAAGGATACATATATGAAGTTGTGAGTGGCTCCACCATCCACTAGAAACATGACCTTTCGGCCCTGTATGTTGCCTTTGAGCCTTAAGGTGTGGAATCTAGGTACACTCGAGAGTGCTGCATTTTTCTTGTATCAGGAGTGGGTTATTCTTGTTCTGCTATTTCATACCCCTCTTCTTGGGCTGCAAGTTGTGCTTATCCCTCCTCCTCCTCTTCCTCATCTCCAGAAAAAAAATCAATGTAGTGTGCCTTCCCCTTGGAACATATATGTCCTGGAGCCCAAGGTTGTTGTGATGTAAAACATAGATTATTACTTCTAAGTTATTCTTTGCTTGGTCCTCCTTTATTTTCTTTGGTAGAGGAGTCCTTTTTCCATGGTTTCTTACCTTCCTTGAACTTAGAAGGGAAATTTGTCTTGGGAGGGTACTTGGTTCTTGGCAATACATTCTACAAATCCCTTATCAAATTCATGGAATCCTTCAATGTGGTTGGATTGTGGGATTTCAATAGAAATCTTGTTGTAATCTCACAGATCACGTAGGGTTACCAATAATACACATAGAAACATATAAAAATAACATGTACAAGAGACAAGAATAGATAAGGAAGCAACAGATTATATTATAACATTACATGAGGGTCCATACATATACAAAAACTGAACCAAGTTCTCATCTGGCTCAACAACCTAATATATATGATTACAAATGGTTACAAGTAACTACCTATTAGTTCGGTTAACCGACACGACCTTATGCGGCTGACCTAATCTCCAATTAGTCGGCTATTCGACTAGTCGGCTCACTGACTAGCTCCTCCAACATCTCCCCCAGGAACAAAATCTTTCTTCGCCCCAAAGAAACAGCGGAGGTACTCAACAGTGCACTATTTGAGGTAGTTACTTATACTATGGTTTGTCTTCATGGACTGTGTAGTCGAATGGTTGGTCGTTTCTTCACACATACTTCGACAATGGCTTCTGCCATAATGGCCAGTTGGTGCTGAAACTTTGACCATTTCTGTAGCACTTTTTGGATGTCGATAGTCAAGGTTGTGATGCTTGACAGAGTCGACATTTTCTCCTAGATGGAAAGATATGTGATGCTTTCCATGTCGGGACCCATAGATTGAGCCTTTTCTTCTACTGTATCCAATAGTCTCTTCATCTGTGGGCAGATTGTGTCCAGCTTGTCGAGGCTTGGTAGTGCTTGCTGTACCCACTGGTGTGCTTGTTTTTCTAGTTTATGTAATTTGGTTGTTTCCAATACAATCTGGACTTGTATTGTACCTCTCATTGTTTCTTCAAGGCCAAGCCTTTTTTCTAGTTCTTGGATTTGCTCACGAGTCTGGCGGGTTTGCTGAAATACTTGCCCATAGTAGGTGGGCCAATTATAGAGTACTTCTTCTGTAATGATAGACTCTTCCAAGTGGTCCTGCAGTACCTTATGAGCTTCAGAGAACACTGTATACTGCTGCCTTAATAGTTTGGATGTTTCTTCTCTTTGATCTTCTTTTGTATTTTGTAAATGTGCTTGTAGGGTCGACACCACACTTTTAAATAGCTGATATGCTTTTTCTAGTGGCTTGTCGGTGTCGACCTCTATTGGTCCCGGTATTACTGTTTGGATTAAACTTCTGCAATTTGACAGAAATTCGATTTGCTCTTTCTTAGTGCCATCGAGCTGCTCTTGTCTAGTCTTGCTTCTTGTTATGCTTCTGTGGTAAGGTTTTCTAAGAGTTGACCCAACTCTCCATCTCTCAATTTCGCTGTGTCGACTGTAGAAGTCGATCCTAGTTGGCTGAGGTGGATCACTATCAGCCTTTGTTCTTTATGGTGTTCCTTTTTATTTTTGTCTTTTCTACTTCTTCTGTGTTTATGCTGGTCTGCCTGTTGTTCTTCCTGTGGTTCTGCAAGTGGTTGATTTTTAGGTGGCTGATTTCCTAGCTGTTGATCTTTGTTTGGCTGAACTTCATTGGTTGGATGAATTTTTGTTTGAGCCTCTTGGATAGAGCTTGTAGCTTGGTGTGTATCTAGGGGAGTTGAAACAAGTGGTTCAAGCAAAGTTTCTGCATTGGGAGGTGGTGATGGAGATGGTGAATGGTCCGGTGTAAGTGGTGTGGTTGGGATGTTTTCAGTCGATGAGGGATCTTCCACTTCCGATGGTGAGTTGGCTGGATTGTCATAGAATAGGTTGTCGATCACCTGGTTGATTGCTAAAGTATCTTCCTGGTTATTTTCTTCCAAGTCTCCTACTGGTTCATTGGCTGGCAAAGGATGGGAAATATCTGATGGGGTAAAGGATGAAGTGCGGCTTGCGACAATTTGAGAAGTCTTGTTGGGGTTCCTGAAGGATATGGATCTTATAGTTCCCACAGTTCTTGGTTTCTGAGGTATTTGGCCGATTTGTTGTGAGAGGGTCTGGTGTGCTGAGCTAGACTCGGTTAACAGACATTTGGTGGTAATTTTCTAGGCAAAGGTAAATAATCCGGGGAGTTTTTCGATGAATGCCTGGAAGTCGCCATCGTGGTCGAACCATTCTTTTAATGTTTTGAGCATAGAATTTTTACAAATACCGATAGGAATGATGGTGGATATCTGTGGGATATCTTCTTGTGTGATGTGGGTGGGTGATGGGAGTGGAGGGGTATAAACTAAATCAACAATATTCTCATCGACTGCAGGGATTGTAGTTTTTACCTTTTTTGGTCTTCCTTGTTTCGCTCCTGCGTCGACGAACCACTTAAACTGTGTTTCGACTGATATTTTATTTGCTGCAATTTCTTCTATGATGTCGACAACAGTAGCCAACAGTTCTTCTTCATATTTTGATTCTGATAGGATAAGTTTACGCTTCCCCTTCCCTTTTTCTTGATTTTCTTTCTTTTTCCTTGAGGCTGCTATTTCCTTTGCTATTTTCTTTAAGTTTTGTTTTGTCTTAGCATACTCTGGGTTATCTGATTCAATATATTCTTCTATCTCTTCTCCTCCAACCTGTTGATGAGTCGAGATGATGCTTTGTTCTGTTGGTATGACCACCTGATGTTCAGTTGGTACACTTCCAATTTGGAGAGGTTGTGAAACAATCATCAGTTGGAGCTTGCTGGTATCCTCTGTCATTATATCCTCCGACATGAAGGTACTAATATATAAACAAAGTTCATAATCCTCCTCTTTTTCTTGGTGGGTCAAGGGTTCTTCAATCTGCTGATTCATTTCTTTAGCCCTTGCTAGTATCGACAGCTTGGTATTGGATTGTCGAGCTAGCTCTTGGAAAATCTCATCGAATGTTGGGTAATAATCGAGAGGTTTTGCTTTTGATTTTTCCCCCTACATGTACCAGACTGCAGTGTGATTGAGCTTTAGTTGAATGTGTGCTGTTTTTGGTAGACTTCTTCGGATTTTCTAAGGCACCCTCCATATAGTTGTCTAGACTTTTAGAGTCTGAAACCAATTTTCCAACAATACTTTACCATTTGCCAGTTCTTTCAGCGTTCCATTCTGTGAAAATGGTTTGAACCGCCACATGTGATATTTGCATGGTTCTTGGAACTGCTTATCTCCAACTGGACATAAGTGGTACATGGCTATCCAAATTATCAGTGAAGGGAACCTGATAATTCTAGCCGACTCCTGGCATTTTTCACATATGGTCTTGAGCATGTCGGCGACATACTGAGCCCAACGGTAAATTTTCCCTGTGTCTGCTATTGTGTTGACTGCTTCCAGCATATCTAGCTTTAGATCACTCACTTGGCCTATAGGGGTGAGTCCCATCGCTATGATCTTGGAAACTATCTGCGGTGTTCGAGCTTGTATTTGACTGATCATTACCCCTTTCAAGTTCTTCCCTGATGGACTTCTTATTAGTCGTTCTACTAATCCTTCTTTTATGCCAATAGGAACAGGTTTGCTCTAGTTTGAAAGTCTAGTAAGCTTGTATATGACCTCGCTGGAAATTTCTACTGGTCTGTCGAAGTAGAATTTGCCATTGTGGTACCGAATGATGATAAATTTTATAGCGGTTTATTTTGTCCCGCTGAAACTTGCCATGAAAGGTGTATTCATGTAACTCATAATGGTACTGCGGTTTATTATCTCTGCTTCCTGTGTCATTTTCTTGTCCACATAAGCCCATTCTTTGATTTCTTCCCAAATTTTTTCCCATGTAGTTTCTTGTACCTTCACGTTTTTAATATATCTTAATCTCCTTACAAGTGGGGTTTCAGCGAATTCTAATTCTTTTGTTTTGGCAGCTGCGGCTCTGGTTTGCTTGGGGGACATTTTGTCGGTCTCTTGGTAGACTTTCTTTACAGGGTTTCTGCTCTCAAATTTCTGAATACTTGGTTGCTCTATTTCTTCAAAACACGGTAAGGAATCTTTCTTTGGTGTGGTATTTATAGGTGGAGCAGATGGCAATTTTGTTGATGGGGGTATTAATGGCGGGAATGATGGAGTAGGACGGTCTATTGAGTTCACATTTAATGCATTTTGATTTTGGCACTCCTTTTGACCATAGTCATGAAGGTGTGATTTGACCTTTGGAGTCGTTGGTCGATGTCGATCACGAGGGTGGTGGATTGTGGTATGTCGATGATGGGGGTGTTGGTTGTCAAAGTGTGGTCTATTATATCTTTCAAAATTTCTTGTCATTTTGTCTTATGTGTGTTGGATCTTTTTGTTGTTTTTGGTATTTTTAGATTTTTATAGGTTTTTTTGAGCAGTTATGGTCGTTATTATTATTATTATTTTTTAGATTAGTTTTGGTACCGTTTTAGTCGGGCACCATTAACAAGTTTCCAAAACAGTATGCCTTGTAACATCCTTAGTCGGACTGATCCATTGGCATGGATTTCTTCGACAACATAAGGTCCCATCCATTATGTGTGTAGTTTTTTGGGTTTTCCTTTCACTCGATTGTTATACAGCAGAGCAAGATCTCTTACTGACAAATTTTTGTTTTTAATGTTTCGATCATGCCAAGCCTTCTGTTGTTGTTTTTGAATTTCTTGATGTTGTAAAGAGAGCAGTCAATGTTCTTCTAGTTTAGCTAGTTGTATCAGTCGGTCCCTTCTTCCTTCTTTGAAATTGATGTGTAAGATATATGCTATGACATGTGTTTTTCATTGGAAATGTAGTGGAATGACTGCATCTTGGACGTAGACTAGTCAGAATGGTGTTTGGTCGGTTGAACGTTTGTATGAAATCTTGTAATCCCATAATACTGCAGGGCTTTTCTCGTCTCAATCGTCTTTTTCGATGTTGCATATTTTTGTTAACCCCTCATTAATGTTTTGTTGAATGCCTCTATTGATCCATTCAACTGAGGATGATAAGCTGTACTGCATCGGTGGTCAATTTTGAACTGGTCTGTCAGTGCTTTGATGGTTTTGTTAACTAAGTGTGACCCTTGGTCACTGATTAAGGTTAGTGGGAATCCAAATCTAGTAATTATGTTTTCATAGATGAACATAGCAACTACCTCACTGGAACAGGTTTCGACACGTTCTGCCTCCACCCATTGGGTTACATATTCTACTGCAGTTATGATGTACCTTGCACCTGTTCTTTTTGTTGGTATTGGAAATGGTCCTATGAAATCGATCGCCCAAATTTCAAATATCAGACTCAGTTTTACTGATATCAAGGGAATTTTTGTACTAGGCATAGGTCGCCCCAGTTGTTGGCATCGGCCGCATTGGCTAACAAACTTTTTGCAGTCCTTGTATAGTGTCGGCCACCATAACCCCAACTGTTGGATTTTCTTGGCAGTTGTATCTTCTTGGAAATGTCCTCCTGCCAGTCCATAGTGTGCTTCATGCATGATATTATCTCTTTCATGTTCTAACACACATAGCCGGAGGATGTCGTCCAAGCCCATTTTATATAAAAATCCATTTATGAGGTTGTATGGTGTAGTTTTCATGTCTAAGATTTGTTTCTTTTTCATGCTCATTCCCTCTAGTGCTTGACCCATTTCAAGATTTTTGGCTCAAAGGCTTGGGCTAGAATTCCAACTAAAAAGAGAAAGGCTTTGCATCCCCAAATCCAAGAGTGCCTATTTGTTGGGTATTCTAAATATTCAAAAGGGTACAAGCTGATCAACTTGAGCACTAACAAAGCCTTCATTGAAAGGAGTGTACAGTTCCAAGAAGATCCTTTAGTAGCAGTTGAAGTTGGAGAGTCTTCTTCACCACCAGATCCATTGAATGTAAGTAGAGAGACAAATGAGTTTGCTGATTCTGATATGTATGATAATGATGATTTAATTGCAGATCCTGATAGTCCTACAAGACCAAAATGGACAGCAAAGACCATTCATGCAGCTGGGGAACTAGCTGGAAATCCTAGTGACCCTAGAAGGACTAGATCTCAGTTTGAGAGTGCCCTGTGTATGAAATACCCTTTGTTTGCAGATAAGTGCTATTTTATGGTTGAATCAGACCCACAAACATATGAATATGTAGCACATGATCCAAGATGGAAAACAACCATGAAAGAAGAATTCAGCTCGCTCCAGAAGAACAACACTTGGGAACTGGTTGATCTTCCCCCATGGAGGAAGCTAGTTCAATGTAAGTGGGTTTTCAATACTGAGTTTGATTCTGATGGTTCACCTTTGAAATATAAGGCAATATTGGTAGCCAAGGGCTACTCACAAGTACAATATACTGACTACAATGAAACCTTTGCACCAGTGGCAAAGATGGACTCCATAAGGCTAGCTTTAGCCATTGCAGCTTCAAAGTAGTGGGAGGTACATCACATGGATGTGAAGTGTGCTTTCCTAAATGGAGATATCACTGAAGAGATTTAAATGCATAAACCTCAAGGGTTTTTTTCTAATCCATATTTTGTGTGCAGGTTAAAGAAATCATTGTATGGGCTCAAGCAAGCCCTTGGTATGCCAAGATTGATGGCTTTTTGCTGTCATTGAGTTTTTTTCAATGCAAGTCTGATCCTAATGTTTATTTGAAGCTGATTCATGGTTCTTTGATGATTATTGTCTTGTATGTGGATTACCTTTTGATTACATTAAGTTCAAAGAAAGAGATTGCCTCCTTGAAGGATGCAATGAACCATGCAATTTCTATGATTGATTTGGGATTGTTGAGCCAATTCTTGGGTCTCGAAATTGCTCAATCCCAACATGGAATCAAAGTACATCAGTCCAAGTATGCCTTAGATTTGCTGAAAAATTTCAACATGAAATATTGCAAGCCAAGCAAGACTCCCTTCCTTTCAGTAGTTAAGCTTGAAGAAGCAGGTTCTTCTCATATGGTAAATAACACACTGTATAGGAAGTTGATTGGGTGTTTGCTTTACCTTACACACACTCGACCTGATCTATATTATGTAGTTAGTGTGGCTTCAAGATACATGGATCAGCCTCATGAGATCCATTGGAGAGTAGCCAAAAGGATCCTTAACTTTGTTCAAGGAACAAGAACTCATGGGATCTTCTACAAAGCTAAATTTGATCTTGATTTGATTAGGTTTACTAATAGTGATTGGGTAGGTGACAACACAGATCAAAAGTCAACATTAGGATATGTGTTCATGATTTTAGAAGGACCAATCAGTTGGTCAAGCAAGAAGCAGAGTGCCATAACACTCTCATCTACAGAAGCAGAGTGCAGAGGAGTTGTAAATGCAACAACTCAATGTTTGTGGTTGCAGGGAATACTTGGTGAGTGTGGCTTCGAATCAAAGTTTTCAACTATTATATTTTGTCATAATCAGAGTACCATTTGAATATGCAATGATCTAGTTCAGAGACAGAGAACCAAACACATTGAGATCCATATGCACTACATCAGATAGCTTGTGCATGATGGCACCATTCACCTACTCTTGTGTGCATCTCAGAACAAGTAGCAGACATCTTCACCAAAGTTTTTTGTAAGAATACATTCAACAATCTCAAATCATTGCTGGTGATTTCTGATCATGCTATGAAGCATGATTGATGACAATATTTTCAAATTTTGTTTTACTGTCCATGTTTAAGGGAGGATTTTCCCATTGGGTTTTTGCCTCTTTCCTTGGTTAAATGGACATGCAGTATGTAAAGGGTGGCTAAGCCTTGTTACTAGGCCCTATAGTTTTCTGATATTTGCTCATAAATTCAGGATTAAGGGGTGTGTTAGAATAATCAACCCATAGTTACCTACCTTAGACATTAATTAATTCATTTTTGTCTTATTTACCTAGTCTCCTATATTCCACTCTATGCTAGTTGTCTTCTACATGTCATAGAAGTCAACACTTGCTAAAACTGAGACATGGAGCACTTGGGAAACCTCCTGGAAACCATATTTAGTGTGTCTACTTTATTCCAGATCCTCCAAAGCACATATCTGCTTTTTCTGCAAAGCTGCATGTTTTATTGAGAATTAAGGAAAAAGGGAAAGCAAGACTAGGTGTAGTTGACTTGTTTTTTGCCCAAATAATCCTCCATCCTTTTATCCTAATAAAAGTATGTATGAGTTGTATTTCCATCCCTTATTAGCTTTCCTACTTGACTTTGCTAATTCGTGAGCCTCTAAGTGGATTTGGAAACTGCTTTATGCACCTATGGGGGATTTGACTAGATTTAGTAAGCCTACTTTTTTCACTATTTTGAATGGAATCCTTACGCATTCGAATCTGTCATGTAATTATATATTGCAGAAGCCTATGAATTCACAAGGTTGGCTATTGTACACTTATTCAATATAGATTAGTGTTATGCTCCAATTTCAGTCTCCTTTGATGGTAATTTTGCATGTTTGATTAGCAATTTTGTGAGTGTAATTGTTCTATCACTTGGGTTCAATTTCCATAGAATTGAGCTATTTACTCCAATTCTACCGAGACAATTTCTATTCAGAATAAGTGTGCATCTAGTAGGTCATCTTTGACTCATGTCGGCTCCTCCCTCATGTCGATTCTCAACAAGTGGTCAGGTCCGACATTTAGTTTTCCTGGACTAACGACGACTTCGAATTAAAATTCTTGGAATAGTAGTAGCCAACGACAAATCCTCCTATGGTGCAAAGGTTTTTTTACAAGGTATTTCAATCCTTGGTGGTCAATATAGAAGATAAAAGGGTTGGCGAGCAGGTAATGTCGGTACTTTTGTAGCGTAAAGACCATTCCTAATGCTTCCCTCTCTATTGTCGAATAGTTTATTTCTGCTTTGTTTAGTTTTTTGTTGCTTTATACTATGGGACAATCCATTCCATTGTCCCCTGGTTGTGTTAAGATTGCACCTATTGCTAGGCCTTATGCATCTATATGTACATGGAATTTGATTGACCAATTCGGGAATCTGAGGATAGGTGCCTCGACTAGTTTCTTTTTTAGCGTATCAAATGATATATTACATTCCTCTGTCCTATCGAACTCTTGATATTCTCTTAATAGTTCTTCCAATGGATAGGTCATATCTAAGCAGTATCTAATAAATTTTCTGTAGTATCCAGTGTGTCCTAGCAGTATCCTCACCTGTTTTGGATTCACCGGTGGTTTCAAGTTGAGGATAATCTTTATTTTTGCAAAGTCGACCTTGATCTTTCTTTGCATACCATGTTCCCTAGTAGTATTCCTATAGGGGTTAGGAAGATGCATTTCCTTATGCTGAGAGACAATTGGATTTTTCAGCATCGTTCTAGCATAAGCCTTAGCCATTTGCAAAGATATTTCAATATGGAGTAGATCGTCCAATCGCCGAAATATACTACCATCGTTTTGTAGATATATTCTTGAAATGTTTTGACAACGATTCTCGAAAATACTGCAGGCGCATTTTTGAGACCAAAATTCATAACTTTGTAGGTGAATGAGCTGAATTCACATACGAATGTAGTCTTTTTCTGATCTTATTTGGCTATTGGTACTTGGTTACACCCTGAGAATCTGTCTATAAATGAGTAGCATTCATGTACTGCAACTTCATTTAAGATTTCATCTGTGTATGGCGTTGGGAATGGGTATGTTAGAGTGACTTTGTTTAGTTCTCTGAAATCGACACAGATCCTCAATTTTGTCAGGTCGTGTTTCTTTGGTTGGACGAGCATCGGGCTTGCCCATTCTGACTAGTCGATAGGGTAGATAATTCTTGCTGCGAGCATATTATCGATCTCCTTCTTGACTATCTCATTGTATTTGTGAGATAATTTGTATGGCCTTTTCTTTATGGTTCAGGCATCGGGCTTGATGTCGATCTTCATCTCTCCTGTTTCATGGACTAGCCCTTTGAGATTTTTATAATCTTGAGCAAATAAATCTTGGAATTCTTTCAATAGGTTTACTATTTCGGTCGTTTGCTCTTCGCTCCAGTAATTGCCAATTCTTGCCATTTTTTGTCATTCATCATTTGATATGTCAAACTTTTTAGTTTTAACTTTGGCATCCAACCATTCTGGTGCTTTGGCTTCATTGATCGAATGACTCCCTTCTTTGAATTGTGAGAATGTAGTAGGGAAGTCTGCTGTGGTCATTCGGTCGGTGTCTTCTTTGTCGGTTGTGTCAATTTTAAGTAATGTTCGAATTGGTTTTGTTGTTTCTGAGTGATAAGATTTCCATCGAAAGCTTTTTCCTTCTCTATTTTCATTTTCCATTTGAAGTCTTGTCGACTGTGGTATTATGTTGGATTGTATGTTATTGCATGGTATTTTTGGTCGATCATGGTTTGGTAGCAGACTGTTGTTCTTAGTCGGTTCTATGAATGCTTTTATCTACCTTGCAGTTTCAACTAGCTTTTCGTTTTGCGGTATAAAACTAAAGTCCTTGATGAAGTTCTCTCTAAGTTTGTTCCATTGAAATGTTTCACCTCATGACTCTTCCATTTTATACCATTTATTTTGTAAGTCAGCTAGCATTGAGGGAAATAGGTGTGGCCATGTACGTTCATCTTTATAACCAAGTATTCTCCATTCTCTTTCGCATGTTCTTATGTGCTCTTCTGGATCTTTCCCTTCGATGAAGACGAGTATTTGTGCTTGTTTGGTTAGCTTCCTTCCTCTGAATCTTTCTACGAAGTAAGTTGAAGTTGTTGTCCAAGTCTGTAGTCTTGACTGATGGGTATCCCACCATCAAGCAGCTTGACTTGTAAAGGTTTCTACCAGGATTTGTAGTCGGCCATGTTCACCTAGGTTTTTAGAGACTTGTTATATATGCAGAACTGGGGATTCTCTTTCTTTATACCTTGGGTTTTGTCTGATACTTATATTTTTTTTAGTTAAGGTAGGGTATTCCCTAGTTTTATTTTTAAATATTTTTGGGATGGTAGAGACTGAGAATCATTGATGGAATGGTTTCTTCTGTATAGCCTGAATGGTCCAACAACCTCTTGCTTGGGTCTTGTAGTTTTCGACTTCCCAATCATATAACTTTGCGTCCGAAATATATCCTATTGAGTCTTGATTTCCTAAGTGAAGCTCACCATAGATATTGGGTTCAATGTAGTCTTCGTTATTTTGAATTTGATATAATTGTCGAAGTTGACTTCTTCATCAATGGGTTTTGTCCATGGTTCTCCTTGGGAAGGATGAATAGGGACTATGACTTCTGTCCATTCCCTTTTAATTTTGTCTTTTCTTTGTCTAGAGATATTGATGCTTTCATTTTTCTTCCCCATGGTCGACCTACTAAGGCTGGGAAGGAGCTGGATACTTCTTTAGGGTCGATAATTTCAAAGTCGACTTTAGTTGATATTCCTTTTATTGTCGTATCGAAATTTCTCCAAACCCCGATGGGTTTGATCAGTCCTTGGTCGACTAACTTGAGGTACATGCCTGACTCATATAGTCGAGGTCTACCCAACTGTTCCCAAGTATCACGAGTCATAATATTTACCTGAGAATTGAAGTCGAGTACAACTTGTCAAACATGGTATCCTTCGATTTCTAGATCGATAAGTGGGTCGGCATCGCTCTTGTCTTTTTGGTTCAGACTACATATATTTTTGGTTTGTTTTTCTGTATTTTTTTTTTATGAGAACGGTTAGAATTTTAATTAGAGTCTGGCAAATGGGTTGCCAGGGCCTTTACATTACATATTCAAATAAACTATGCTGAGCTTTATCTCCAGCTTAACACCCATGACAAAGACTATGCTTGGTCGCATCATTTCTAGTTTCTTGAATTACTATAGGTGCCCACATTATGTGACATGGCTAGTGCATCCTTAGCCTTAGGGAATCACGTAATTTGATCTTTCTCCATTGACAATTAGCTGGATCTTGCTCAGAAGAGTACCACGGTTGGCTTCAACATCCACTAGACTATTTAGATTCCTTAGAACATGATGAGCCTTATAATTTCTGAAATGTGAAAGAAGGAGAAGGACTTTTTTGTATGTTTGGGCAAGTTTAATATCTGTTGGCACCTTCTTAGTGTGTAACGCTTTAACAATCGGTCTGGAGTAACCAAAGATAGTGAGATTTTGGATGTTCAGCTTCCTTGCTTGGTTTAGGTCCTGCCACAGCGCCAGATACTCAGCTCGATTGTTGGAGGCGTATCCTAGGCCCCATGCATAGGAGAGATGGAGTTTGCCGGATGGCTCAAAGATGATGCCTCCTCCTCCAGCTTGATCGGGATTCCCTTTCGAGGCCCCGTCAAAGAAAAGGCACCATTCATCGAGGGCTGATCTCCACTTAATGAAATCCTTTTCATCCAGCCTGATTTCCCAATTTGTCTTTTGAAGAGGTTTGATGGCTTCAATGATTTGATGATTCGGCTTGAAATCCTTAAGCCAGCGATCTTCTTCGGTAGAGAGGGTAGTCGTGTTACTGATGAGAGGCTTCATATTTAAAGCTTCTGATAACATGCTCTAGGATTTAACAATTACTTGAGGAGGGAGTCTGCTTTCTTCCTTAAAAATTCTATTGTTCCTCTCCAGCCAGATCTTCCAACACAGGAATTTGGGGGTCCACATCCACGTGATCTTGAAGAGATTTTTTTTGCTCAGGTTGAAGGGAGAGAGGAAGTTCCAGCGACTTATCATATCCATTACTGAATTTGGCAAGCTGACAGTGATCGGTCCTAACATAATCCTCCAAACTTCTCGAGTGAAATCGTAGGTGATGAAAAGGTGCTCGACGGTTTCTTCAGCGCGATTGCACAGAGGGCAGCGAGATGGCCCTTCCCAGCCTTTCCTCTTGAGATTATCGCTGGTCAGAATACTATTGTGAAGTAGATTCCATATGAAGATGTCAACTTTTGGAATTGACGGGAAGTTCCAGAGAGATTTCCACGGGGCAGGATTGGGAGGGACCCAAGGCAGCTCCAGTATAGCAGCGTAGCCGGAAGTTGCTGTGTATTTCCCCGATCCTGAGCCCCAACCCCGTTTATCTTTGGATCTGGCACTAATGGGCGACTTCCCTTGAAGGAGTTCCAACAGCTTCAATGCTTCCTCCTTGAGCTCGTCCAGATAATCTCCAAGGTTCCAGCTTTCCCAGGATTCTTTGTCATCATTTTTCCAAGAGGAAATGTCCCACAGTGTGTTGCAGTTGTTGGTAAGAAGCCAAGATTTGATGTTCCCCATCTTGTTTAATCCGTTGAGAGGCTGATCCCCAAGGATAGAGTCTTCCCATATTTTTATTTTTGCCTCATTTCCTGGAACCCACGTGAGATTTGAGGTGAAATGAGGGAGGCCCCTTTTGCAGAGCGAGAAGATCGGGGATCCTTTCTGTACTTTTGTGGGATTTTCAAGACATCTTTCCTTGTCTCCTGTAAAGTATTTTTGACGAAGGATTTGCTTGCTCCAAGTTATTTTCCCAGTGATCATGTTCCAGAGAATTTTTCCACCCATGGCTAGGTTTTGGGTGGCCACATATCTGATTTGAAGGCCCCCCTCCATTTTTGGCTTTGTGACCTTGTCCCAGCTCACAAGGTGCAGCTTCTTTTCACTGTTTAGACCACCCTCCCAGAGGAAGCGACAGAGCAGCTCATCAATCTTGTTTGTTATGGTTTTGGGAGCTAAAAGAACCGAGCATTGATAGATTGGAAGACTAGTAAGGACAGAGTTCATCAAGATAACTTTACCTACTTTGTTGAGCCAATTTGCTCCCCACGCGTGGATTTTGTTTTTTAGTTTGTCTAGAAGGAGTAGCCAATGGACAACTCTAGGGGAAGCTTTAAAGATTGGAATGCCCAGGTAGGTAAAAGTATCCCAGATTGTGATGCCTTCCATTTCAAGAATCCAAGATAATTCTAGCAATTCCAGCCATAGATCTTACTTTTGTGGAAGTTTATTTCACTTCTAGAGCTGTCTCTGTAGAAGTCAAGTTCTGATTTAAAGTTCCTAGCTGTATTGAGGTTGGCCGCTCCCAATAAAAGAGTGTCATCAGTGAACTGGGCGTGGTTTACATCCTTGACCTTTGGAACGATTCTGATGCCCGAGAGAGATCTGTTTTGGAGACTTTTGTTCAGTTGGAAGCTTAGAACGGAAGCTTGGATGACAAAGAGCACCGGGGAAAGAGGGAAACCTTGACTTAAACCTCTTGAGGCCTAGAAGAAGCTGGTAGGGATACCATTAATCAACGGAGCTATCCAAGGGGCTGAAATGCAAGCTTTAACCCACTCTATGAATTTCTGACTGAACCCAAAGTTTCTCATGGCTGGAAAAAGGAAATCGTGCTTGAATCTGTCAAAGGCACTGGCCAGGTCGAACTTTACTACCATACCTTTATCCTTTTTCTTGTAGCTGGTATGAATGGATTCTTGGAATAATATAATATTGTCTAGAATCTGTCTTCCTCTCACAAACCCGCCTTGATTTTCCGGGATCAATTTTGGCAGGATTCTTTTGAGTCTATTAGCCATTATTTTGGTAATGATTTTGTATCCCATGTTACAGAGGGATATCGGCCTAAATCTGTTGAAGTTCTTAGCGCCTTTTTCTTTTGGAATGAGGGCCAAGAACGAGGAATTGGTGCTGTCACCCAGCTTGGTGCAGTTCTGATCCTTCTTGACCATTCTGTACAAGTCCTTTTTAATGATGTCCCATTAAGAAATATAGAACCGAGCTGTAAATCCATCCGGCCCAGGAGCTTTTTCTGGATCCATATTGAAGAGGGCTTTCTTGATTTCATGAATACTCACCAGGCTATTCAACAGCTGGTTGTCATCATCATTGATCAAGTTTGGAATATCTGAGAGAGGATAGGAGTTCGGGTCCACAGGTTCCAGATCCGGGGCAAAATAGAGATTTTTGAAAAAGGAATGGGCAGCCTCCTTAATGCCACTGAAATCCTTTATGACTTGGTATTGCATCTGAATTTCATTGATGGAGTTGTAGATTTTCCTAGTTTGGGCTTGCTTGTGAAAGAAAATAGTGTTTTTGTCTCCAGCTTGAAGCCAAAGCATCCTTGATTTGACTCTCCAGTAGATTTCCTCTTCTCTACAAGCTTTGTGGTACTTCCTTTGAAGTTCAGCTTCCCGGTTGAGCAAGGCAAGAGTGACTGGGGACTCTTCCAAGACCAATTGGTGCCATTCCATAGCCTTCTGAATTCTTTTCCTTTCATCCGTAGGAGATCTTAGGCCTTTAGCCCAAGCTTTCAGTTCAGCTTTGAGTCTTCTGAGCTTTCCTTCCCAGACATAGAACGAGGATCCATAAACAGGTTCTTTCCAGGAATTAGACACAATGTCAAGGAAGCCTTCCTGATTTACCCAGATTGGGCTGAACCGGAAGGGGATAGGACCTAACTTTTCCCAGGGGAAAGGGAGATTGAGATTGGTTTATGATCAGAAGTATAATGCGGGAGGATCTTGGAGGTCGCCATAAGTCCAAGGGTAAGAAAAGAGGAATGAATAAGGAATCGGTCTAGGCGGGAAGCTATGTGACCAGGTCCTATCCTTTTATTGGACCAAGTGAACTTTCCACTGTTAGGAATGATATCTTCAAGTTCCCAATCCAGCATCAAGTCTTCCACCCACTCTCTTGCAGGATCTCGGACTATTGATCCCCCTTTTTTTTCAGCCAGAGCAAGGGTTACATTTAAATCTCCAGCCACTACTAAATTTTCAGGGTTATGCTGGTTAAGAAAAAGTTTTAAGGAATCCCAACACTCTTTTTTCTCAAAAAAAGAGACAGGAACATACATATTAAAGAGGCTTACGAGATGACCGGATTCTTTATGGAACAACTTGGTGAATAACCAGTGTGTGGTTCCTTCTTCTTCTACTAGTTTGAGCTTTGCAGAGTCCCAGAACATTGCCAAGCCTCTCGAATCTCCTCTTGCACTCATAGCCCTACCCGAGCCTTTCTTCCAGAACGAGTTACTTGCTCGGAGGAGAGCCTCCTCCTCCAATTTCGTCTCCTGGATTAGGAGGACTTCCGGCCTCATTACTCTTACTAAATCCCTTATAGCTTCTTCTTTTAGAGAGCTGCCTAGTCCTCTGCAATTCCAGGAGACGTATTGCATTATTTACCTGGTTGAGGGGGATGGCCCCCTTTCGGGGTCTTCCCTAGCTTCATCCCTGATCTGGTATTCATCATTTCTAGAATGGTATGCTGTGAGCCTTGAACCACATCCTTGTAGGACTGCTCTTCCCTTCTTTTCTTCTCAGTCTTTCATCCACGTTTTGGTTGGTTTGGGGTGCCTGACGGACTGCTTGATTCAGTATCTCCTTCCTAAAAGGATTCAACTCCTGTTTCCGAGCCCAAACTAATGTGTTCCTTTGACGGACTGGAGGCAGCAGGTTGAGGGACTGGGTCGGTTGAGGCTTGTGGCGCCCGAAATTCGTTAACTTCTGGAACGTTTGTGGGGGTTTGAGCTTCATTAGGAGATTCCTGGGGATTAGGCGTTGAGTTGCCTTCCTATGGAGGATCCTGGGCCATTTTCTCCTTGCTTTTGGTATTTTTAGAGGTTTTCCCTTTCTTTACTTTCTGCCATCCTTCCGCATCTTCTTTCCCAACGTCCAGTTTAGGGCAGTATCTTTGGAAGTGGCCATGCTCTTGGTAGTTCTTGCACTTGAAGGGCAGGTGCTTGTAGTCCAATTTCTGGTAATGGGTCCAAGATCCAACTGTTAATTTTACTGCCTCAGGAAGGCCGGCTTCAAGATCCACTTCAACGCAAATTCTAGCGCAGCTGTATTTTCCCTTATTATTGGCTTTGTCAATGAAGCATCTGATTCCGTTCCCTATTCTCTACAGTGAGTCAGAGTCCCAGCAATGCACCGTGAGATTAGGGAGCTTGACCCACACCGACACCTCTTTGGGGAGATCGACTGTGGGGTCAAAATCTGGTGTCCATTTGTTCAGGTATAGGCCCTATGTCCCCATGAAGTAGGGGCCATTTCTAAAGATTAAGTCACGATCTTCTTCTAAGATGAATTCAAACACAAAGAACCCTCTCCCAACAGGGTAACAAGTTACTCCATGTTTCAGATTGGGCTTCCAATTTCTCTGTATCCAATCATCTGTGGACTTGGTGGAGGGCCATAAACCCATAAAATGACCCACTAGGCCTTGCTTAGCCAATTCTAGAGCTATATTCATTGGTTTTTCTTTAGGAAGGGCGATTTCAGGAATTTCCTCTAGCTTTTTGATAAATTTTGGGATCTCCGGGGAAGAGGTCTTCTTGCCTCTGCTATTGAGGAGCCTACTAAAGGATTCCTCATCCGATCTCAAAGGGGGGGGGGGGACCTCCCCTCCCCCAGGCGCCGCCATGCCCGCTCTCTCTCAACAGTGCCGCTGCTCCAACCCTAGCGCGCAGAGCGTCCCAGTCGCGACTTACAACTTTTAGTTTTTCTGTATTATTACTGTGCTTCATATTATACAATAAGTCAATGAATTGAGACACCGATTTATCATCCTATACTAAATGTATTAATTCTTTAACTGTGTTTTGTCGATTGCCATTGATTGCTTCCTTTCTAGCAAATTCTTTAAACATATTTGATGCGTTGTTATATAATTGTTTTTGTTTAGTCAGGTTAGGATAATCATTCTTTTCTTTGATTTTTCTTATACATGGATTATCATTTCCAATTTTTGTCCCTTGTCGAGTTACTATGTACAGGTTCTTTGTATTGATTACATCATGTTTTTCAACACACGACAAGACATTAACGTTTTTATTTTTATTAATTTTGTCGAGCATGGTGGGACAATCCTCTAATGAATGATTGCCCACACCATAGCTAGTACAAAAATTTATATCAGTTCTATCCTTGTATGGACAATTGTGGAAATTGAACCCAGTGATAGATTAATTTTACTCACAACAATTAACAATTGATCATGCAAAATCACTCACAAAAGAGACTGAAATTGGAGCTGAACACTAAACTGTATTAACTCAGTGTACAATAGCCAAACCTGTAACATAATAGGTTGCTGAATAAATAACATACATCAGGGATTCGAATGCATGAGGAGCAATTCGAATCTAGCATAAAGCAGGCTTACTAAAAATAAGCAAATCCCCCATAGGTGTAAAAAGCTGATCCCAAATCTGTCATGGAGCTCACGAATTGGAAAAATGGCTTAGGCAAGTTAAAGAGTGGTAGAATGGCAGCTCATACATGCTTTTGCAAGGAGAAAAGAGTGGAGGATGAAGAGGACAAAAAACTAGTTCACCTCACCTAGTCTAGCTTTTTCGCCTTAAAACACTGAAAAAGCAGGAAATATAGCAGAAAAAGCAGAAGGGCACCTAGGAGGCCAGGAATAAAGCATATGTGATTCCTTGGGATTTCCCATGTGCTACATGAGTCAAATAAGGCAAGTTTGACCACTATGGATAGGTAAAAGACAACTTGCACAAGGTGGGGCACATGAACTAGGCTAATAAGACAAAAATAATTAAATTAATGTCTAAGTGGGTAAACTATGGGTTGATTATTCTAACACCCCCCCTTAAGCCCGACTTATGAGTAATATATCAGAAAATTATAGGGCCTAGCAACAAGGCTTAGTCACCCTTTACATACTACATGTCCATTTAAACAAGGAAAGAGGCAAAACCAACTTGGGAAAATCCTCCCTTAAACATGGACTGTAAACAAAATTTGGAAATCTTGTCTTCACTCATGCTTCACAGCATGATCAGCAATCCCCAGTAGTGATTTGACATTGCTGAAGGTCTTCTCACAAAATGCTTTGGTGAAGATATCAACTACTTGTTCTGAAGATGAACAGAATAGTAGGTGAATGGTGCCATCATGCACAAGCTCTCTGATGTAGTGCATATGGATCTCAATGTGTTTGGTTCTCTGCTTCTGAACTGGATCTTTTTAGATTTGAATGGTACTATGGTTATCATAGTAGATGGTAGTTGAGTACTCTGGTTCGAATCCACACTCTCCAAGTAAACCCTGCAACCATAAACATTGAGTTGCTGCATTAACAACTCCTCTGTACTTTGCTTCTGTAGATGAGAGTGCAATGGCACTTTGTTTCTTGCTTGACCAGCTGATTGGCCCTTCTGCAAGCATGAACACATATCCTGATGTGGACTTTCTGTCTGTGCTATCACCTGCTCAATCACTGTCAGTAAATCCAATCAAATCAAGATCAGATTTTGCTTTATAGAAGATCCCATGTGTCCTTGTTCCCTGAACAAAGTTAAGGATCCTTTTGGCTGATTTCCAATGGATCTCATGAGGCTGATCCATGTATCTAGAAGCCACACTTACTACATAACAAATATCAAGTATATTATGTGTCAAATACAATAAACATCCAATCAATTGCCTATACAGTGTATTGTTTACCATAGGTGAAGAATCAGCTTCTTCCAGCTTCACTCCTGAAAGGAAAGGAGTTTTGATTGCTTTGCAATCCTTCATTTTGAATTTGTTCAGCAAGTCCAAGGCATATTTGGATTGGTGCACCTTGATTCTAGCTTTGGTTTGAGCAATCTCAAGCCCCAAAAATTGACTTAAGAGCCCCAAATCTGTCATGGAGAAGGCTTGGTTCATAGCATCCTTTAAGGAAGCAATCTCAGCCTTTGAGCTTCCTGTAATGAGGAGGTCATAAAAATATAACACAATGATCATTAATGAACCATTAACTAACTTCAAATAGACATTTGGATCTGATTTGCACCGAACAAAATTCAGTGATAGCAAGAAGCTATCGATCTTGGCATACCAAGCCCTGGGGGCTTGCTTTAACCCATACAATGAATTTCTCAACCTGCACACAAGAGAAGGGTTAGTAGAAAAACCTTGAGGCTGCTGCATATATAGCTCTTCAGTGAGATCTCCATTAAGGAAGGCACATTTTACATCCATGTGATGTACCTCCCATTGCATTGAGGCTGCAATGGCTAAGGCTAGCCTGATGGAATCCATCTTTGCCACTGGGGCAAAGGTCTCATTGTAATCTATGCCATGAACCTGTGAGTAGCCCTTGGCTACCAATCTGGCCTTGTACTTCAGTGGTGAACCATCAGCAGAAAATTTGGTGTTATAAACCCACTTACACTGGACTAATTTTCTCCCTGGAGGAAGATCCACTAGCTCCCATGTGTTGCTCTTCTGGAGTGAGCTGAACTCCTCCTTCATGGCTGTTTTCCATATTGGATCTCCCGATGCTTCTTCATATGTTTGAGGATCAAAATCCACCATCAAATAGCATTTTTCAGCAAACATAGGATCCTTCATGCACATACCACTCTCAAATTGAGATCTAGTCCTTTTTGGGTCATTGGGATCCCCAACTAGCTCTCCTGCTGCATGTAGTGTCTTGGCTTCCGATTTTGGCCTTGTAGGGCTGTTAGGGTCTACAATAAACTCATCTCCATCAGACAAATCAGAATCAGCATGTTCAACAAACTCTTTACATACTTCCTAAGGTTTAGGTGGTGAAGAGGCTTCACCAACTTCCATTGCTGCAAGGGGTTCTTCTTCAAACTGAACACACCTTTCGATGAAGGCTTTATTTGTGCTCAAATTTATCAGTTTGTACCCTTTTGAATCTTCATAGTATCCAACAAAAATACACTCTTGGCTTCTGGGCTGCAAAGCCTTCCTCTTCTCTGTTGGAATTCTAGCCCAAGCCTTTGAGCCAAAAATCCTGAAATGGGTCACATCTGGCTTGTGCCCACTCCATGCTTCAAAGGGAGTCATGCCATCAAGCTGTTTATGAGGCACCCTATTTTTTAATATAGGCTGCACATTTGATAGCTTTGGCCCAGTACTTTGGTGGCAAAGTTTTGGCCTCCATCATGCATGTTGCCATCTCCTTCAGTGATCTGCTCTTCCTCTCAGCAACACCATTTTGCTGTGGTGTGTAAGGGATAGAATGCTGCATCTGAATACCTGCATCTGCACAATAATTAATAAACTCAGACTTGACATACTCACCACCATTGTCAGATCTGAGGGCCTTGAGTTTCCTTCCAGACTGGTTCTCAACCAAAGCCTTAAAGACTTTGAATAGGCCAAAAACTTCAGACTTGTGTTTCAGGAAGTGAACCCAGCAATACCTGGAAAAGTCATCAATAAAAGTCAATGCATATTTGGACTGACTCATGGACATATGAGGTAATGGACCAACAACATCACTGTGGATCAGCTCGAGGGGTGCAGAGGTTCTCTCATGACTAGCTCTCTCAAATTTATGCTTTGGGTGTTTTCCTAGGATACAACCTTGGCAG